>VXAB01006538.1:183466-203566 GCA_013399175.1 Odontophorus gujanensis
GAGGATGTCAGCGCGGGTCCTCAGCTCTGGTGATAGCTGTCGTAGTTGGGGGGGGTCTCGTGTCTTGATGCTTGGGGGTGACCCTGATGCTGCTACTGGAGGGTCCCTGGATGGGTTCTTCAGCCCTGCTGCTGGAGGGTGAGGAGGGTCTTTGCTTCTCGGGGTGTCCCTGCGCTGCTGCTGGGTCTCTAGTCCTGTTACTGGAGGAGGGTCCTGAGCCCTTGCTGTTGGGGGTCTCCAGGCTTGGGACTGGGGGAGACACCAGCCCAAGATACAGGGAGGGTCCCCAGCCCTGGAACTGGGAGGCCCATAGCCCTGGCACTGGATGCTCCATGGCCCTGTTACTGGAGGGGTCCCCAGCCCTACTACAGGGAGGGTCTCGAGCCCAGGTATTGGGTGGTCCCCAGCCTCATCGCTCAGGGCTCTCCGACCCAACTACTGAGGGGTCCCTGACTTTCTTATCAGGAGATTTCCAGCCCTACTACTGGGGATCCCCAGACCTGGTGCTGGAGGGTCCTTGACCCTCCTACCAGGGAGGTCTCCAGCCGTGATACTGGGACATCTCTGGTCCTGCTACCAAGGACTCAGCAAAAAATGTGATGAAAAGCATCGAGGGAAGCAGGCAGTGGCTTTGGGAGCGGTGTTAAGCATTGCCACGAGAAGCTCTGGGTTTGCTCCGTCGCTTTTTGCAGAGCCCAGCACGAGGTCTGTGCCAAAGTTTGTTTGCAGAAGTGCTGCAGTGCCCAGCTCTCCGTGCCAGATGTGCCAGGCACAGATGGACTCTGCCCGCAGTGCTGGGGTGCTTCTGGGGCCTCACACCCTTAGGGCTCATGGACGAGGGACTTTTGCCCACAGATAACAGAGGAGCACGCCGTACCCCTGCCCCATGTGCCCTCCTGCACTGTGCTGGGTGCAGTTTGATGGGGCAGTGTGGAGCCTGCTGATTCTGCCTTACACTGCTGGAAAAATAACCCAAGTGAAAGTGCTCCTTTAGTTCCCAACCTGTCAATAAGCCCCTCTGCTCTCAGTTGGGCTGGCTTTGTCCTTTTTCTTTGAACAACGGGGATTGCAGTGGTCGGTTTAGCAGGCAGCAAAACTGTGCAAACGGATCGGGTAAAGAGGATCGGGTAAAAAGGATTGGGTAAAAAGGATCTGGGTTCTACCTGGAAACTTAGACACAACCCCACAGATTTCTCGTTGGCAGCACTGGCCCATTGGCCATTGCTGTGCTCACAGGTGCTGAGCCTGGTGTCCTGGCAATGCCCCACGGTGACAATGCTGAGCACCTCTCCCGTTCCCATTATTCAGCATCACCTTGGGGTTGCCCTCCCCAAGCTGTAACTCAGCCCAGCAGCGATAGCACGGCTGGTTACAGGACAGCAGAACAGGTTTGTGCCTCCAAGGGAGAAATAAGAATGCAAATATCTTAGGCATGAAAAAAAAAAAAAAAAGAAAAAATTTGAGAAAAAAAAAAAAAAAAAAAAAAAAAAGACAACAGCGAAGGCATTCGCTCCTTGGTATTTCTTGTCAGGACCTTGCATCTGCCCCGTGGCTTTGCCTTCTCATTCTTTTCCCTGCTGCTTCCCAAGGGTTCAGGGAGTGATGACTGGTCTTGAGATGGAGCTCACAAAATGCCACGGGAAGCAAAATCTGACCATGACAGCACAGGAGACGGCTGCTGGGAAGCAGCAGGTCACCCAGCACCGTGCTGCCCACGTGGGGTGTGAACCTGGAGCTCAGTTACTCTGCTCAAGTCTGTCCAGCTCTGCTCCGTGTGTGCAATGCTTTTCCTCAAAGACCGAACAGTGAGATGAGTGAAAAAACATTCTCGGGTCTCAGGATCTGGCAGAAATCCTAGTTATGTCCGCAGCAGTATGTTGTTGTCAGTGCTGCTTGTTCTGCGAGGGGAGTTTGTGTAAACGATTCCAGTCGGAAACCTTGTCCTGGAGTGGAGTTCTGACAGCTCAGGAGCAGTGTTACCAGGAGCAGTGTTACCAGGAGCAGGGCTCTGCTCGCACCACGGAGCCTGAGTGGGGCGGTGAGGACGCTCACACACAGAGCACTGCCTGCCCTTTGCTGTGCTCAAATGAGAAAATAAAGCACCCGCGCGTGTTAACAAAACAAGCTACCCCTACCAGGATGCGTCCTCATCCATCCCAGCAGCTGGACAGCCCCTGGCAGCAGCAGAACTGCAGTTTGGGTTTCTCCTGTCCCGCCGTGTCCCCGTGTGCATGGGGGCCAGGGCGCAGCGCTCTGAGCACTGCAGGTGTCACCGGGCCTGAAAATGCAGAGGAATGTCAAAAATGTGGAAGGCATCATGCTGGCCCCGAGACTGCCAACTTCTGGTTAATGTGTAATAAATGCACGGCGGATCCTCCTGGCTGGAGCTCTGTTGCTGGCATCCAGGAGCAGGCGGTGGCATCCCTGGGCACAGCCCCAGAGGCACCTTCTCCTTTTCTGCCTTCCCCGAGCAGTGTCCTGCAGAGGCCGTGGGGTTTTTCTGAACTGGTTTGTCTGGTTCTGCCTTATCCCCCTCCGTTTCTACCTGGCATGCAAAAACACACTTTCACTTCGTTCTTTTTTAACCACTCCTGGTTACACAGCACCTGTCTGACAGCCAGCTGAGCAGCCCCGGTGTCACAGCGAGTCAGTGCACGTTGTCTGCTGAGTCGAGGAGGCCTCGATCCCTGCAGGTAATGCTGGAGGTCGGACCCCTCGATCAGCACAGTTACTCTGGCACAAGGGAGAGCAGAGCGTGCCGCGTTGTCACGTCCCACTTTCCCATTTGTCTTCCTTAACATCTTTTGGAAACGGCGCCTGAAATCGGAGCTCAGATTCCCTGTCTGACAGCAAGGCATAAATTTTGGCCCGGATGACTTCCCCCTGTAAATTAGACAGAATAGAATGTCCTTTGAAAACGCTTTTGATTGTTTTTCTTAGCTGTGTTACGCTGGTGTGCCTCCCCAAAGCAAACAGGAGCCCCTGCCAAGTTCAGGGCGACTCTATCTGGATGCTCTGAAGGCGTAGGTGTGCTGGCTGTCTGCTGTGACGTATCACACTGCCAGACAGTGTGCCAGGGGAGCCCAGCAGCCCTCACTCATCTTATGTCATTGAGCAGCTTCTGAGACACTGGGGTTTTACATTTGCCCCCCTTGCAGAGAGGTTTGACTTGCATCCTCGCAGCTCACACGAGGATGGGGTTTGTGGGGTGGTGGTGATGTTGTGGGGCTGGGTTCTGTGGCATGGCTTCCTGGCAAAGCTGCATCCTTCTAGGGTCAGTGCATCTCAGGTGGGGTCCTACAAGGGGCTCAGCTTTCTCCCTTTTGGTCCCTCTGAACCGACTGCAGTGTGCACTGAGGTGCTGGTGGCACTCCCCATCCCCCCGCCCCGACAGCATGCTGACAGCCCCGGCATCTTGCTCCTGTCCCTGGCTCTTCTGGGCTAAAGCGGAATACCGCTGAAGTTTCCCCTACCATTTCTGGATGGGAGCCCCTTCACCTGCAGGGGCCTTGCCCCGGTCCCTCTGAGAGGTGGTGGTCCCTGGGAAGGGCTTTGTGTCCACACAGGGAGCAGGTCTGAAAACCATTCGGTGCTGGAGGGGAGGAATTGCAAGCACGGCTCCTTCTCTCTCTTTTGTTTAGATAGAGCTTATAAAACCCAGCATAGGTCTCTAGGTAGACACCTTCACCTAGGTCAGCAGGGGAAAGGAGATCATCAGGGCCATAATGTGGTCCTCTCCAACTGGAGAGCTGCTCATGCCTGGGTGAATCAATGCTTTCAAGCCCCTCCCCTCCCCAAAACCCATGGGCTTCTCAAGGAGATTGCAGGTGTTTTCTGGCTGTTCTGCACCCGTGGCTCATCCCACCATGCTGCCTGCACCCAGCACAAGGAGAGCTGCAGGGCCCTGCCTGGGAGCTGGTGAGTTAAAGCTCCAGGCAATGAATTATGAATTGAGTTCTGTCCCTAATCGCTGCGGTGCTGTGCTGAAAGCCCTGATTCTGCCCATCTGAGCGACAGCCCTAAGCTTTTAAGTCACGCACAGCGAAACCTGCAAATAAATTGTTCTGCCAGCTACAAAACTCTTGGCCTACAGATGGGGCTCATCGTATTCCCTCTCCTGCTGCCTTCTGTCACGTTGTCCTAGTTTGTTTGTGACCGTTCCCTCCCTGTTCTCCCTCACCCCTTATCTCTGCTCCTGCTGTCCTGCTCGGTCACACACCCCCATGTGCTCAGGACGCTGGGTTTTACAGCTGTCGTTTTTCAGGTTGTTCCCACTTGCTGCCTCTTTGCCACCTGGAGCCAAATCCTGCCCTAAGCAGCCACGCCAGCTCACCAGTTTCAAGTGCTACACTTACTTCTCTAAGCCTAGAAATTTTGGGGCTTTATTGCACTTTTGGTTTGTCTGCATGCTTTCGGCCAGGGGCAGTTGTCCCTGGGTACCAGACATCTGAGCAGCAAGAAATGCAAAGCCTTGATGCTGGATGAGCCATTCCCTGCAGGCTGTTAGGATTAGGGTCAGGGAGCTTCTGCAGGTCCTGATGGCTGCTTGTGTCTCTTGCACAGGAGTTCCCACCTGAAGAGGCAAAGGATTCCTGACAGTTATCAGCAGAGCTGCGGTGCTTCTCAGCCACGTGGGACACTTCAGAGAGCTGGGAACGAGGTCTGCTGCCAAACTTGTGCTTGAAACCTTATACAGGAAGAGCCATTTGTCAGACATCACCCCAACGGGAGCTGCTGAATTTGAGTGCGCTTCTGGAGATAAAAAATAACAGTTCAGTTTTGTGTTTCATTAAGTACTTATCAGGAAGGAAAGAAAGTTTAAAGTAGAGTGGCAGTGGCTTCAAAGAGGGCATCTGAATTTAAGAATAACACTTTTGCTGGTGCTGGTCTTAGGAGTACCAGCTGTGCCTGTGTGTGAAGGACGGAGCAGATGTTTTGCCCAGGTCGGTAGCCCAAGTTGTGGAGCAGCCCCTGGCACTCTGCCTGGCCTTGGGGGAGCATTTTGGAGGGAGCACCACCCCATGAGCACCATGGGGACCCCAGCCCCACATTCTGTGCTGCTGCTCGCCGTGCTGGTGGGGCTCTGCACTCCCCTCGTGGCATGGGGGAAACCGAACTTCATCGTCATCCTGGCAGATGATCTGGGCTGGGGGGACCTGGGGGCCAACTGGGCCGAGACGAAGGAGACCCCACATTTGGATGAGTTGGCTGCCGAAGGGACAAGGTAACCGTGCATCCCCACCCCGGGCCTTTCTGAGCATCCCTGGCTGCTCTGTCCTGCTTGGTCCCCTCATCTCTGGGTCCAACAGGGCCGTGTGTGAGCCAGGAGGGACGGGGCAGCCTCACTCTGGGCACGTTTTACACTGCTCCTTTTCCAGGTTCGTGGATTTCCACTCTGCTGCCTCCACCTGCTCACCATCCCGCGCCTCTCTGCTCACGGGGCGCCTCGGTGTGCGCAACGGAGTGACACACAACTTTGCCATCAGCTCTCTGGGAGGCCTGCCCCTCAATGAGACCACCCTGGCCGAGGTGCTGCGGGCAGCTGGGTACAGCACAGCAGCTATAGGTAACACCCACTGTGACCGGGATGAAGGTGCCCAAAAAGAAAGCAACGTGGGTGGGTCGGGCAAGTGCTGGCAGCTAGAGGAGAGTCTGAAGGTGGGAGAGATTTTGCACTTTCCCCTCACTTTTTGTAATCCCTGATTTTCCTCTTTGTATTCAAATGCATCCTGAAGTTTGGGCCTGCCCCACTTTTCCTTGGAAGCTGAAGTTGCTTAACCCCACAATGGGAATGCTGAGTTTTCCTGAGAAAACTCTGAGTGTGCTGAGCAGTGCTGCCCTCACATGCCCCGGGTGCGTGTGATGCTGGGTGTGATGCTGCAGGGGCTGGCAGTGCAGGTTGGGATGCTCTGTGCTGCTGGGCTGTGGTGCTGAGCACCCTCCTATGCACACAGCACAGTGCAACCCA
Organism: Odontophorus gujanensis; assembly: GCA_013399175.1. NCBI lineage: Eukaryota > Metazoa > Chordata > Aves > Galliformes > Odontophoridae > Odontophorus > Odontophorus gujanensis. The sequence goes on from VXAB01006538.1 coordinate 189,435, forward strand.
TCTGAAAATGCATCAGGTGGTGCTGAGTCCTCTGCACGTGCAGCTCCCCATGACCATGCGTGTGTTGGGGTTGCATCAGCACAGAAGCCCTTGCTACCTCTTCTCCCCATTAATTGTTGCTATTCCCCCCTGATATCAGTGTGCTCAGTGTGGGCAAGCCTCAGGATGCTGCAGATCAGAGGACGAACCTGATTCTCTTGGAGGGATTAGGAAGTTGTCTCCTCTGAATGCAAACACATGAAAGAGCTTTTTAAGGCTGGAGATGGTTGATTTGCGCAGACACGAGATACCTTTGGCATTATTTTCTGGGTTTCTGTAAAAAGAAATCCAGCCAGCACAAACAAGTGGCCTTTCTTGTTGCTAGATTAAAACCTCCTGCACCGTGCCTCGTGGGTTTTTGCCGGCGACGGCAGCGCCCACGGCTGAGTTAACCTCTAAAATGATTTGCTGTGCTTTCCACACAGGCAAATGGCACCTGGGGCACCACGTCCACCACCACCCCATCTCCCGTGGTAAGGACATAGTGGAGCTGAGCCGAGTGTCCAGCACTCACCTGGCCCCCACTAACCCCCCACCTTGCCCGCAGGGTTTGACTATTACTTCGGGATCCCCTACAGCCATGACATGGGCTGCACAGACACCCCTGGCTACAACGTGCCACCCTGCCCACCCTGCCCACAGCACGGCACGGCCTCCAGGTACAGCTCTGGTGAGGACACTCCATGCAGGGGCAATCAGAGGGCTGGGATTTGGGATATGCAAGCTGCAGTCCCATGAGCTTCTCCCTTCACATTCCCTGCAAGTGGCATGGAGAGGTGAAGCATGGGGCCCTGGGGCAGTCTGGCTACGCAGGGAGCAGCCATGGGGACATCAGCACTGTCCCCTTTCTGGCGCTGCCATTCTGCAAATCTGGGTGAGCAATGTGCTCTGTGCCCACTCGCAGCCATCCCAGTCCCTGCTGCGGCCACGAGGCACACAGTGATTTCTTCCTGCAGCCCCACCAACAAGGACTGCTACACGGACGTGGCCCTTCCTCTCTTTGAGAACATCACCATCATCCAGCAGCCCGTCAACCTCAGCAGCCTGGTGGAGCGGTACGTGGAGGCGGCAGCACGCTTCATCCAGCAGGCAAGGTGAGGACACCACGCACCAACCCCGTCCCCATCCCTCTCCCCACACCTCGTGGGGCTGGCAAGCACTTTCTGCTCATCCTGGGGCGGCCACAGTTCACGTGCCCTGAACAACACGAGCTCGGCTGCACAGTGGCAGTGCTGTGCTGGGAGAGCAGATCTGCGGAGACGGAGTCTCCAGGCTTCACTTTCTGATGTTCTGGGTAAAGAAGGAGCTCCTCTGAGGTCCCACAGGGCTCCCATAGAAAGTGTTTTGGCCTTCAGAGAATCACATGCAAAGAGATTTATAAACGCAGTTTAACCACAAAGGTCACGGCCTTTCAAGTGGGGGCATGGCTGGACGTGCACCAGCATCCAGGCTAGAATTGAAGGGAAGTACCATCACCCATCCTCCTCTGTGCTGCTGTCCTCGTGGTGTTGTCCCCCAGAGGTGACAGGGGAGAGCTACTGGGCAGTGTGTGCTGGGAGGTGTGAGCAGCACCCAGGGGTGCTGGACCCAAATAAAGGCCTCGGGGTCACCACATTTCACGGATGACTTTCCCCAGCAGCGCAGGGAAACACGGAGCCCAGGTTTGCTGCTCCTCAAGGAGCAAAGCACCTCCTGGAGACAGCAGCCCCCAGGTCCTGCCGGTGGGTTTCGTAACGCTAATCCCTATTATTCAAGGATTAGTGGCTGTGACTTTGCAAAACGCCTTTCTACAGTGCTGTAAGAGGCCATCTGAGGGACAGCACCCACTGCCTGGCACAGCCCCGGGGCTGCTTGAGCTTGGGAAGGCTTGGAAAAGGTCTGAGTGCTGTAGGGGGGTAAAGAAATAGGAGAGACAGAGGGAAGACTGCAAGGAAAGGGCTGTGTCAGAGCTCTGGAGAAGTCTGGGCACTGTCTTGGAGTTATCTGCGTTTACAGGGAACAGGATTAAACAGGTGCCTGCCTTTCCTCTCCTTTGATGGTTTATTTCAGTTTTCCTCTGCCTGACTCACTCATTATGGGGCAACGAAAAGAACATAGGATTTGTCATCTCGGTGTTTTTTTAACCAGTCGTGTCAAGGTTGAGCAATTCAGCGAGATTTTGCTCTGGCCAGGACACTTAGAGCACAACAAACACAGGAGCAAAAGCCAAGGACATTAAGTCTTAAGTTATTGATTAAATGTTTGCTCAGTTTTCAGGAGAGGGGCTGAGCTTTGAAACGTAGATGCAAAAGGCAAGCGGGGTTCTCAGTTGGGTGCTGGGATAACGATCCTTGCACTCTGGTTTCCTCTGATCTCAGAGTTCCCCTGGAGGTGCACAGGACAAACTCGTGCTGGGGCTCTGGGTGTGAGCCAGAGCGGTATGGGCAGAATGAGAAAACAAGCCTGCCCCACGAGAGCTGGAATCACTGGTTACACTGGGGCACTGCTGCTGATAAAAGTCAAGGGGATGCTGAGCATTTTTTGCGTGGTGAAGTGGAGGAGGTTTCTGCATGAAGCCGGTGGCTCCTTGCAGGGCAGGGCTGGGGCAGGTTGCTGTGCTCCTCCAGCTCGCAGGCAGCGGGCAATCATTGGGAACCAAACCGTGCTCCCCTGTTTCAGGGTCTCAGAAATCCCACAGGCAATGGTGCCGTGCAGTGCCTTGCAGCACCAGTTGCAGAAATGTGCAGCCAGCTCTCCTGTTTCCTAAATCCCAGGGTGCTGAAAGGGCTCAAATCCACGCGGGGCTCCGGCTCTGCACTGCGATGGGACAGCTGTTATGGGAAGGGTGAGATTTCTTACTTTGGGATCCCAAGGTGAGCGATGTGCAGGAGGCAAAGGAAGGAAGCACAGTTCTGTGGGAGCCCAGCAGCCCCCAGCTCTCTCCGACCACACCGGGGCTGTGGGGCACCCACACCAGAATGTCCCAGGGATCCGGCCCCTCCCTGCCATCCCACCCTTCCCCTCCGAGCTCCCTGAGGAAGAGCAGCCACACTGGAGGAGATAAATATAGCCATAAACAAGAAAACAGGACGTGTCCTCTGGTGATTTAAAAGCAAACAGCCGCCCCGCTGCCTCCCCTCTTGCATAAGGGGAGGAAGGGGAGCATCGATGCATCTGCCCATGGCTGCTGTGCTGTAGGACGCGGGAGATGGAGGAAGGGATGAGCTCGTCCTGAGTGTGGGTGCCCTGGGGAAGGTCAGCACCCGGGGGAGCGGGGGGAGAGGAAGCAGGGAGGATTCAGCAGGGAAGGAGTGACTCACGCAGTGAAGACGCGTCGTCCTGCTGCTTCCTCCCAGCACGGCTCTGGGGCAGGTGCCGGGCACCCTGTGCTGCCCAGCAGTGCTCTGCTTTCCTTTCCCACTGTTGGTTCTTGGAGTTTTGGGGGCTGAGCACGTGCAGGGCGGCAGAGTTTGCCCCCATGAGCTGTAGCAAGCTTACAGCTCCTGTGAGGAAGGGCCACCTCGCTGTGTCCCCTGCTCAGCCGTGACCTTCTGCACCTCGTCCCGACCCCACTGAACTCTCCCCTTGTTCCTTTCAGGGACAGCGGCCGTCCCTTCTTCCTCTACCTGGCTCTGGCCCACATGCACGTGCCGCTGCAGATCACCCCAGCACCGGACAGGGGCATCTACGGGGCCGCCCTGTGTGAGATGGATGCCCTGGTGGGACGAGTCAAGCTCCTGGCTGACCGCTGCGGGAAGGGCAGCACGCTGCTGTGGTTCACAGGTAAAGCACTGCAACTGGCCACAGTGGTGGGTGATGGCTGTGCACCAGCTCCGGTGGCACAGGGAGACGGGATCGGTGTTTTTCCACAGTCCTTGATGTGCTGTGACAAGGGGACCGCTCAGACCTGGGCTGTCACCGTGGGGATGTGGCTCCCGTGATGGCAGCAGCTCGGCCAGTGCCCACCCCGCCACCCCATCCCCCGTGGGTATGGTCTGCCTAATTGAACCTCAGATCCGCACTCATTAAGAAGCCCAAATCCACTGGCACTGAGCGGCCTCCCTAATGAGGACGCCTTGCTCCTGGCACAGGAACTGCTGTGCTGCTCATTAGTGCCCAGAGCTGGTGACGGCCGCCTCTGTGCCCCGGCTCCTCTCCAACCACTTACCTGGGACCCCCCAGAAATGGGCCCCATCCCTTCGAAATAAACCTTTGGGGATAAGAGCAGCCCTGAGCTGCTCCTGCTGGTGTAGGGCAGCACCCAGGGGATGGGAATGGGGTGCGGGGGCCCCTTATTCTCAGCCACCCTGCAGAGCAGAGGTGCCCCCGCTGCTGCTCATGGGGAAGTTTCTGTCTCTTGCAGGTGACAACGGCCCTTGGATGCAGAAGTGTGAGCTGGCAGGACGCCTGGGGCCACTGCTGGGGACCTGGCAGAGGGCACGAGGTGACCTCAAGGGGCCGGGGGCTCCTAGGGAGGGGGTACACAGGGCTGATACCAGGCAGCCCTGCTCTGCTCACAGGCANCTGCTTCCTGACACCTACCCGGGGGAGGAAGCTGCTGCCGGTGCTGTGTGAGCACAGCCATGAGGATGGCAGCCGCTGGCTCCCCCCCCGCTCCCTTTTCCGGTTCCCAGGGTCCTTCCTTCGGGTGCTGCGGCCCTGGGAAGAAATCGTAACCTTCATTTTCTTAGTAAACAAGCCCTGCTGACGACCTGGGTTGCTCTTGAGCAACCGATGGTCACAAGCTGGAGCATATGGTACGGGCAGTGCGGCGTTCGGGAACAAACCTACAAAAAACACGGCCCCTTTCCAGCATCTCGCTGCCCACATGCAGCCCTGCCAAAACAACCCTGCCCTGGGGAGCACGGGGTGCTGGACGAGGGTGGGCTGCCAGCTGGTGGTCGCATAGCCCCCTCCTGGGCACCTCCCCCTCCCCACGCCAGGGAAGAGAGGGAGGAAGGGGAGGAACTGTTGCTCAGGGTTATATACATTTCGCAGAGCTTGGCGTTTCCTTTTAGGGTCCAACCCAAATTCCAGGAATGTTTTCCACTCGTTTCGGTGCAGACGGCCGTTGCATGCAGAGCACAGCAAACACGAGTGCTGGGCCCTCCAGCTCCGGGTTGAGGGCAGAGCTTCCCTTCCCTCCCCAGGAGCCCCCTGCCCACCCAGAAAACCCAACCCCATCCCTCGTTCCCAAGTGCCCAGGAAGGGACACACGGGTCTGGGGCTGTGGGTGTGTTCTGAGTCAGGTTTGGAGGGCTCTGGATGCACTGAGGAGTGGGGACGCGGTGATTTTTGTCCCTGCATGGGAATGCTCAGCTCCACGTTCCTGGAAAGCCACGGCCTCGGCGTGGTTGCATCACCTCTGCTCTGGAGAAAAATCCCTGCTTGGATCTGGGGTGTCACAGCCCTATTCCTTGCTGAACACAGGAACAGAAGCTCTTGCACGGGCAGTGTGGGCTCCCAGTCTGCTCCACAGCCATACTGAGCAGGCTGTGTGGAAGCAGGAGCAGAGCTGATGGTCAGACACACAGGTTTACTGCCCTGCTCCTCCTCGGGCCGCACGCTGTGCATCAAACCCCTTGAAACGCAGATGCAATACTGCGAGGGTTATTTAATGCTTGTTCTAATTGATACCATTTCCTATGGCAGCTGGAAACGCAGGGGGCACGGTGCATCCTGCTGCACTGCACACGACTGTGGGGTCCCACAGTGGGAACATCCCCTGGCTCCATCCTCTGCCCAAGGAAATGTCTGCGGGCACGCACTGTTGCCATGTGCACACTGAAAGCCGGGCACACAAAGGGCAGCGGCCACTTTGGGAGCTCCATGCAACAAACGGGGCTGGGATGTTCCCTTCACCCCGTTCCCAACCCCTTCCCCTTGCCTGCTCGGGGACCTTGGTGCTGCAGCAGAGGCAGCAGCTTCATGGCACCCACCTGCTGCCCCATTGTGCTGCTCAGCAACTTGTTTTATTGCTCAGCACCCCTGTTCCTACCCACCAGCTGCAGGCAGGGGCTGGTGGCTCTCCCACTGCTGTGCTTCGTGCCAAGGAAACAAGGAGAAGGGTTAGCTGGTCAGCAGGTGGGATTGCTCCAGGGTTAGCAGCAGGGATGTGCTTTTAATGAGGCTGGGGGCTGTCAGTGTGCTGTCAGGTACTGCACCCCGTGCACACACACACGTGGGGATGGCTGAGAGCCCCTGGAACAAATTCCTGCATTCCCCACCTGCAGGTGGATGAAACTATTCACTTCCATTTCTCATCACTCACTGCTGGAGTAGATGTGAAAGCAAAGGCAGTGCCAAACTGAGCCCCTTTCCCACCCTCTCTTTATTTCTTCTACAAACTCCATCAGCTCTTCTCCCTCCCCTCGCCCAGATCCAACCACTGCCACCTTTCTCCCTCCAGGTGTTCTGTGCCCCACCTCTGGGCTCAGAGGGTCCCCTGGGCTGCACAGCTCCCACACAGGGGATGCTGAGTGCTCTGCTCTCTCTTGCAGGAGGCAGCCCCGCCAAGCAGACCACCTGGGAAGGAGGGCACCGGGTGCCAGCAGTGGTGTACTGGCCCGGCCACGTCCCTGCCCAGCGGAGCAGCCACGCCATGCTGAGGTAGGGATGGTTTGGGAGATGGGGTGAGCTGTGTCTGCAGCTCAGCAAGCCGTGCTTTGTGCTGTGGGTCTGCAAGGTCACATTGCTGCACGCTGACAGCCCAGAGCCACGTGGTTACCTGGGTCCTGGCAGCACGGGGCCCCGCTTGGACATCGCCCGCGCTGTGTGTGACGCCGCGCTTCTGTCCTCTCCCCAAGGACTTTAATGCTTCAGCAAATTGGAGTTGAAAGCTCTTTTTGGGAGGCTGGTGGATCTGCGTTAGCAGCTGCAGGGCTCCGTGTGTCTCTTCCCCGCGGTGGCTGAGTGCCTCCCGATAATTAAAAGATGACGATGTTCTCTCTCTCCACCGAGGAGCAGGGTTAGGCTTTGTGGTTTGCAAATGGCTTAATGGGAAGGAGGGTGCGGTTGTGGGAAAGGCCGTCCGGAGGGACAGCGCTGGCAGTCAGCACGGCTGTGCTCTGAAGTAGTCCTGGGCCTCTCCTGCACGTGGGTGAGAGCAGAGGGGACAGCACACGGTGGGGACGGTGGCACTGGGCTCTCCTCGCAGCTCTCCTTGCACTTCTCTCAGCCCTCCTTGCAGCAGCAAGCAGCTCTGGGATTTCTGTAAGGCTGGCGGTTCCAGGCGTGCACCGGAGCTCTGATGCTTGCTGATGGATGAGTGCACCCCTGGGGTTGCACTTGCACTTCCATCCCTGCATGGGGAACCCCAGCTTGTGTCCCCCTGCACCGAGCAACCCCAGGGGTCGCACTTATCTCCCAGCCCCTTATCTCCTGCATTTCCCAGATCCAGTCCAGCAGGTTTGGTGGCTGTAAATGCAGCCAGCAGCCAGCACCAGGCTGTGCTGCTCACCCGGGGGTTCCGCCGTTCCCCAGGGGTCTCCTCAACTCTTGGTCATTATTACTTTGTACCCTTTTGAAAATGAAGCTGTGATGCTGGGCCCGCTTGTGCCCACACATCAGCTGCAGAGCTGCTTGGCCACAGCCAGCTCGGTGCTGCCGTCCCTGCATTGAGCCCCATCACACCTCCGGGCTCTTCCAGGACGCGCAGCCCATCCCAGCTTTGCTTATTCAGAAATGCCTGCAGGGGAGCCTGCCTCCGCCGTGGAAATGAAAGCCAACAGCCCAGAGAGGTTTCGTAAAGTTCAGGCGTGTGACACAAACCAAACCCAGGGCAGGGAGCTGCCAGCTGTGGGCTGGGGCTGTGCTGGCACCCAGCCCGACCCAGCTGTGCAGTTGGAGCTCTGCGGTGCTGTGGGGCTGTGGGGGTCGCTGCCAATGGGGCACGGGGTTCCTGGGGACTTCAGCGGGATGGCTTTCCCACTTTAAATGCTTCTGGGTTGAGCGGGTTGGTTCATCTTTGTGTCCTGGGAGACCTCTGCTCGGCATCGTGTGGGGCTGGGCAAGGACAGGCATTACCTGCGTCCTTCACCCCGGGGTTAGGAAATGCTGGCAGTGGTTGCAGCCTGACTTGGGATAAAGCTCCCCGGCCCGGCCCTCCTTGGGCTCCTTCTGCCCTGGGCTGCGTGGCATCACCTCTCTTGGTTTCCTCCCTGCTGGGTGAGAGGAGGTGAGCGTGGCCGGCAGCTGGGGAGGCAGCAGCTGGAGCTGCACGGACATGCACACACACACCGCGCCCTGCACAAAGCTGCCTCGTCGGCTCTTCTTAATTATAGCTGATGGTGGGAGCCGCCCGCCGGGCCCCGCACCCTGCAGGGAGCTGAGGAAATGGGTCAGTGGAGCGGCCGAGGAGGGAGCAGAGCACAGAGCACTGGGCTGGGAGGGACAGGGCTGATTCTGCAGGTGCTGAGCTCGAGCTGGGGCTTTTAGGGCTTGTCTGTACCCGTGGAGCCCTCACTAAGAGCTGAAAAATGCCTTCTTCCATCCCTGCGTGTTGCTTGCACCTGTCTGACTCTGCCCCACTTCTTTCTGCTTTGCCCTTTTTGCAACTCTCGTGGTTTCCAGTGGGGCCCGGCTGCTGAGCTAGGGTAACCACACACGGGATGGGTACAGACACATTACGGTGCTGGGGTTGCACCCTATGGGTGCTGAGCACCGCAGCGGTGATGTGGGGCAGCCCCGTGCAGAGCTCAGCGTGATCCTACAGGGATGCTCTCCAGCTCTGCACAGTGGGGAGCAGAGGATTTCAGTGCCTCCTGGCTGCTCCGGCCGTCTCCACGAGAGCCTCATAGCCGGGGCTGCCTTTCAGCTCTCCTCAGCATTGTTTGTTCTTATTTGTCCTCTCGGTCTCTTAGCAGCTAAATTAAAACTCATTGAATGAGAGAAACAGGGGCCCTAAAGTCCTGGGCTGTTTGCTCTCTGCTCACGCAGCAGCCTGCGTGCTCCAGACCGGAGCGAGGGGCCCTAAAGTCCTGCAGCATCCCGGGGTGCTCAGCTCGGGTGGTGCCTGGACCCAGTGCTGTTGTAGGGTGCAGTGTGCACAGTGCAGGCATCACCACGGCCGAGCTGCGTGCCCAGAGAGCACCGTGTGTCACTTGCCCGACGGGGAGGTGTCAGTGGTGCCGTGCAGCAGGACGTGCCCTCTGTGTCAGCACCCACACAGGGAGCAGCCGAGACCCAACCCTGAGAGATCTTTTGTGGCAGAGGCCCCTGAAAAGAGAGGATTATGGTGGAAATGCTGACGGGCGTTTTGGTGCGAGCGCACAAAATAGCACCGCTCTCATTTTCCATTCTGGCTGCTCTGGTTCGTGCTGCGCGAGGCAAAAGCGAGACCACATTTTCCTGGGGCTGTGGGATCTGCTGGGATTGGCGGAAAAAGTCCCTGTGCTTGCACTTTCTGCACGGGGTGACCCGGTGCCTTCCCCCCTGCCCGGGGGCACGACGTGGCGGGGGCTGCACCCTGCTCTGCTGTAGGGGAGCAGCCAGGGCCGCCCAAGCAAGGGGTGGTGGGGTGCAGGTGGGGCTGGGGGCTTCACTCCGTGCTCTCATGGGACCTGCTTCTTTCCCCAGCACCCTGGACATCTTCCCCACACTGGTGGCCCTGGCTGGAGCCACGCTTCCCCCAAACAGGCGCTTCGATGGCATGGATGTGTCCCCGGTTCTCTTCGGGCTGTCGGACGTGGGACACAAGGTAAGGAGAGCCCCCTCCTGGGGACATCCCTGGATCTGAAGAGGGGGGGGGGCCGTAAGAAGGAAGGGGACAGAATCTGTGGCAGGCTGTTGTGACAGGGCAAGGGGAAGTGGTTTCAAACTGGAGTATTGTCCCTCCTGCAGCCCCACAGGTCCTCCTTCCTGGTCACGAGAGGTGCACAGGCATGTGAAACAAAAGATCCCTGGGGCTCAGACCTCCTTCTATCTGCTTTATTGATCTTGACAGATAGAGATGTAATTAAGCGCTCCTTCTCTGAGCTCCTTGGCTCAGAAGCGTGCCCATTATTGATGTTTGAGTGGGGCAGGCAGCCTCGTGCCCTGCAGCTCTCTGTCCCTGCAACAATAGGAGCTGCTGACGGCTCCTTTAGGCGTGAGAAACGCAGCTACCAGAGCGAGGAGAACGGCGATGTGTTTCTCCCTGAATTTTACAAGTTTTTCACCGAACCGAATAAAAACAGGTTTGGCTTTAAAGCAGACCCACAGATACAGCCTGGTTTTGCTTTTCAACTCGGCTCTCCTGCAAGCACTGCGAGCCCACTCCCAGCAGGGATCTTGGATCTGCTAGCTGCATCCATCAGGGTTTTGGTATTCGGTTCGTATTTATGGAACCCTCTACTGAACCATGAGATAAACCGTGGGAGCGGATGGGACGCAGCTCTGGGATTAACCCTCTTCTCACAGAGGCACAGCAATGTGGGGCTGCCCTCTCCAGCCCTTCCCACATGCTTGGGAGGTAACTCCCCAAAGTGGGGCTGAGCCCCCATCTGCTGCCGCCCCAGTGCTCTCGGGGGTGTTGTGCCACCATCGGGGCCCTGCCCGCCCCGGCTGCTCCATCCCAGGAGGGTTTGTCCCTGCCTGTCCCCACAGCCCTGCAGACAAGCAGCCTTCGGTGCAGCATCGCCCCGTGCTCCGCTCATCCCCTCCCGGCTCAGCAGCGGAACGCAGCGCTTTCATCTCTTGATGGCAAAACCACCTTTGATGTCGCAGGGTTTTCCTTGACACAAATCCTCCCGGAGCAGTTCCTCTTCTCTCCCGGCCGCTCGATCCCCCGATCCCCCGCTCTCTGCTGACAGCTGCTTTCCCACTCGGCCGGGTGGGGGCTGAGCCGTAACCTTGCTCGCGTCCCGGCGCCGGCACAACCTGTGATGGAGCTGGGCGGCCGCCAAGGCCCTGTTTTGAGCAAAGGCTGTTTACAGTGAAAACAAACACATCACACGAAATGTATCAAGGGTACGAGTGTCAAACAAATACGCTCTTTCCATTAGTGTCATGTCAGAGGGCTGTGCTCCTCCTCCCCACGCGTGGCTCACTCGTGAAAGCAGCTCTACGTGCCGGTGGAGGGTTTTCTGGGGAGAAGGGTTTTTAGTTTTTTTTCTTCTTCCTATTTCTTCTTTGTTTTTCATAACAGCCACTGGCTGCAAACCTGGGAATGTTTCCTGAAAGGGCTGAGCTGGTGTGAACTCTTTATGAGTGCCGTCAGCTCTTACTGTCTGCTCAGTGCTGGGGCTCACGGTGCTCTGCAGCCACACAGCAGCATCCCCCCCGTCCATCTCGAGGTAGGGATAAGCAGAGCTGAGCCCTAAGGCTGGGAGCAGACAGATAGGTTCACTTCTTGGTAGTTTGGCTTCAAGCACCCTAAAATAATTGCTGGTTTCTGCTTTGGAGCCGCTCACTTCTGCCAGAGGAGTGCCAGCACCAGCAGACAGCAGCACGGCACCGTGCCACCTCCTCAGCTCACCCCTGAGCATCCCACGTAAAGTTAGCAAATTCCAGGTGGCAGTTTTGTCTCTCTGGCCCTGTGACTGAGGGCAATAGAGGAAGCCATGGGAAGTTCCCCCCCCCCAGTGGCGGTGCCGCTGCTGGGGCCGTGCAGCACCGTGCCCCCAGGGCACAGCTCCGTGTGCAGGGCCCCGCGCCGGACACCTGCTATGTCATTACAGCGCTGATCAGCTGCGAACACTGTTACTAAACTTGGCACCGCAGCTGCCTACAACTTGGGCAGATGTTTCTAATTTTTAGCACAGTGGAAATTTCTTGAATCACTTTTAAATTCAATTCCCAGGGAGGAAACCTCTGGTGACTCACGCACTCAGCGGAGCCATTGGCTCTGCAGCAGAGCTGAGCAGAGCGACGCGCACCGTCCAGCTCACTTGTCTCCTCGCTGCCACGTGCCAAGGCATCAAGTGTCCCAAATACCAAAGAGCAGAGGCTCGACCCACCCCTCCCTCCTTCCCTTCCTCCTCACCCCGATTCCCTCTGTGGGCACAGCGGGCAGAACTCGGGTTGTTGCTGTGGCTCCTGGGCTGAGCAGTGCCTCTATGTGGGTGCGTTTATTGGGAAGGTGACCCTGTGTCGGGAGATCTTGGGACAGACAGAGCAGGTTTTCTCTGCAGTGGGCTGTGTTGTGTTCCTCCTTCAGATGCTGCTTCACCCCAACAGCGGGGCAGCGGGGAAGGACGGGGAGGTCGAGGCGCTGCGGCTGGCTCAGTACAAGGCATTCTACACCACAGGTAGGGCAGCAGCTTTACAGAGCCCAAAGTCAGCACTACAGCTTCTGGAGTTCTCGATTCCCTGCAGCTATGGGTGAAAACCAAATCAGATTAACGCCAACAGGAGCAAGCCCAGCAAGGAGCATGCCACAGCGCTGCTGCTTCAGAAGCACTCAGCCTAGCAAAGGGACCCGAGCTCTCAAAGCCACTCTGGTGGCAAAAGGCCCTCACAGAGGTGATACCTGGGCAAGGGTGAGCAGCCTGGCACTGCTGTTTCTCTTTTCCTCCCTAGGAGGGGCGAAGGCTTGTGACGGAAGCACCGGGTCTGAAGAGCATCACCACCCACCGCTCATATTCAACCTGGATCGCGACATCCAGGAGCAGGAGCCTTTGGACGTGGCATCCTGGGAGTATCAGGCAGTGCTGCCTGCCATCAGCAGGGCTTACACCCAGGCCCTGGAGGATATTGCAACAGACAACATCACGGCTGCAGACTACTCCAAGGACCCAGCAGCCGTGCCCTGCTGCAGTGCACAGCACGTGGCCTGCCGGTGCCACGCACACGGACAGAAGAGTGACACGGCTTTGTCTGTAAGCAAATAATTGCTCAAGCTGCTCCTTTTCTGATTCTGGTTTCTGTGAATGGGATCCTGTTCGTGCTGGCTGCAGGCTCGGGGTTGGTAGGGGGGCAGACACAGCTCCTAGCGACCCCGACGCAGTGCTGCAGGGCTGAGTGAATCTCTTGTGGGACTTCTGTGGGCACATGCAGAAGCCTGTGGGCACACGGGGAGCTGCAGAGGCAAAACTGAAGTTGCAGCTGAAACTCAGAAACCACCAGGATTTCCCAGCAGCTGAGTGAGGGTTTTCTGAAACACATGTGGACTCCAAATTACGCACCCAGGTCTCTCTTCGGGCAGGCCATCAGTGGCTTGTCTCAAGCAAAGCAAGGTGTTACATGAGCCACAGCCAACTGGGAGTTGTAATTACAGGCAGCAATGCTGAAATGAGAGGGGCTGCCCATCCGTTTGCAGTTAGTGCTGGCCCACAGCAGCACAGTGTGGCTTTGGCTGGGCTGGGTCCGGACGGTGCCGGAGCCACCAACCTCTCAGCAGTGCCCCAAACCCACTCACTAAAGCTTAATCAAGACTGACATCTTTAGGGCCCGACAAAGAACAGCAGGAGCACGGGCAGCGAGCTGCCAGGGACGGGCTGTGGCTTTATTCTGTCTTTAACCGAAGCAAATCGTGCCTTGTGTCACTGCAAAAACACTTTGCTTGGGTAAAAGAGCACGTACTGTACAAAGACATAAGTTTAATATATCTTCCTCTACGTACATTTATACACATAAAACAGCATAAATTAGAAAAGGGTAAAACAGGTATATAAAATCCTGGTTACGTACAGATCTGATTCAGTTAGCATTTACAATGTGGTTGTAACGTAGAGTGTTGGTAAATGTAGCAGTGTGCACACGCCCACCCAGGCTGAACCCAGGGGTGAGCAGGGCCAGCTATTCACTTACATGGACGCTGGTTAAAAGCGGTGGCCCACCTTGGAGGGTTGTTTGGTTGTTGGTTTTTTTTTTTTTTGTCTTCTTGAAGACTCACAAATCTGTTCTTGGAGCTTCCTGGCTTCTCCAGAGCCCTTCCCAGCAGCCGCTCCTACCCGCGGGTGTTTGCTTCTCATCATGACCTCCTCGCCTTGCCCGGCTGACCTCCACGGCACAAGATTATCTACCAAAATGAAAACAGAAGGGCCTTACTTTTCCCAGCAACGGGGTGTGTTTCAAGTTGGTTTTACGTACATGGGAGGAGAAGGGGAGGGATGTCCTGCAGTGTTTTACTTTCCATTCAAAGGCAGATTTGCCAGAGGTTTATTTATTTACTCCCCCTCCCCCCTCCCCCCTTC
>VXAB01006539.1:1918-32547 GCA_013399175.1 Odontophorus gujanensis
AAACAACAAATTTTGTTCTACAAGTTTGTAATTCTTGAGTAATTCTATAGAACAGAAATGACAGAGAGTCAAGCTACAACAGTACAGACAAGCATAATTTCATTTGGAGAACAACTGTTTTCTATGTCTACAATCAATCTGGTCTATGTGATTTTTGTGGTATATTTTATCTTATTTAAGAAGCTGTGCAACACAACAAATACACTGCAGCATATGAAATATCATATATACCTGAGAAAGCTTGAGTAATTCTCTTCAGACTGACTAAAGAGAAATTAGAAATACATCCTAGAACTATCACAGTGGGGAGTAGAAAATTCTGATTGACTGAAATCAGAAGTTATACAGTTTATGAGTAGCAGAAGCAGCTTCTCACTGATGCTCTCACAGAAGTCTAACTTTATTTTCTGCGAAACAAAGCACAATTGGTACTCTTCAGATAAATCTCATAAACTATAGAAAAGAGGCTTTTGATCTCTGTATTTGTCCTTTACCTGTAGTGGTGAGTTGACCCTCCTGTGCTTGTACACATCTGAGTTCTTCAATAGTTTCTTTCAAAGAATCTCTTTCAGTTCTTAATCTCTAAATAATTGGAAGGAGAATAAATGTAAGTTTTGGCACTGCCATTCCACCTTTAAACTACACAATCTGACAAAATACAGCATCAACACTTTCAAAAGAATTTCATGCGACACCAGAGACTGCTTTTCAAATTAAGGCATTTCAGCCTATTTCATAACAGAATAAGAAATTTAAAGTATTTCACACAAACAACGTTATTTTTTGAGGATGTTTGATGCTCTGCTAACACACTTAAGAGGAGTAAAAACATTAGGCTATAAGCTGACAAGATCATTATATTAGCAACACAAAGCTCTGGTACCAGGTAGTAAACCGTTAAGAACCACTAAGCCATCTCCCTCTTCCCCTCATCAGGGGTTTGTTCCAAGGGAAAGCATAGTAAGACGACAATGCAGGTGTTACCCTCAACAAGAAATCAAAACTTAGCCAAGAGTGAAATAAAAGGCACGATCAACACAGAAGACAAGCCGCTTTAGCTTGGTTTTGCTTCTCCTTCAGCAGTGAAAGTGTGAGCAGCAGTTCCATAACCTCTTCCTGATGTGTGTCAACTGTCCCTGCCATTCACCAGCCTAAATCTCAGGTACTTAAGTAAACTAGTTGCTTGAGATTCAGTCCAAAGAACTGAAGAACAGAACAGGTGCATCTTGAGATCTAGACTGACAGGCTCTTGAAGTAGCATTATGTAAATACTCAATATGACAGAAGTCTCCTTTTGGCAAAAATGAGAATTTACAGAGAACATCAAGTTGTAGTCCAGAAAGATGCCAAAGATGAGTTAAAAATGAAAGGAGAGAACAAAAAATATTTAAAGATCTAAGTTGTAGCTTGCTCCAATATGAGAAATATCCAGTGTCACTAAAAGGTCCGAGTCAGACCTCAACTTTGTGTAGGTAATAGAGTTGTGTATACTGATAGCTCCTTAAATCTGAACCCATTAACAGTTTGATTCAGATAAATATTTTATATTTCAGCCAAAAGGGTTCCAGAACTTGGAAAACCTTTGGCAAAGACTATTTTGGTGAGGTGTGACTGTGTTGTATTAGGTAATGTGTGAGCTCTGCGATGTAACGCGATAGGAGTAGGCGGCTGCAGGGCAATATCAGATGTGATGCGACAGAACCCCTCCCTTGCTCTGTTTCTGACTATGTGGTAGTTTGTAGGAAGTGTCATGCTGGCAGTAGAATACTGCGCATGCTTGAGGGTGTGGACACGTGCATATAAGCAAGTACTTGCTACCAATAAACGCCATTTGCTGCTTCACCACAATGGTGTGAACGTGAAGTTATTTGGCCCTGACTGGTTTAGGTCAGTAGCGCAGACCTTTAAACTTCAACAGACTGAGGCTGCTGTTGTATTTCTGAATCCCACCCTGGTGTAACTGTCAAAACAATCCAGATAAAGTGTATGCTCCGTCACCACAGCAAGCCATTTCACAAGTCTCACAGGTTAAAAAGCTGGTTTTACTGGAAATGTAGAAAAACATCCACAGAGTGCTCAAATTCAGATGTTGAAAACAAAGATTTTGCAGTCTGTTACAGTCAGAAGACATCAAGCCAATTAATCAAATACTAGAATACTTGAATGATTAGACAAAGCTCTAAGTCTTCATTTGTACCGTGAAGACAAGGTCAACTCATCATATTACACTACTTTTCAAACAACAGACCACGAAAGTGAAATTCACCTATAAAGCTAGAAATATCAAATACTGTACCACTTTGCCAGAATACAAAGAAAAGGACAACACTGATTTCTCTGTTTCTAAAATGTAAAAATACCATTACGTAGTTTCTGATCTGTGATGGGCAATGCTAGCGAAACGCATATAACAGGGAAGAGTAGGTAACATCGGTGGTGAATCACTAATACAAATGTTAAGAATCTTCTTCAACTGTAAACTAGCTCTCAAAGGTGCCTATCTATTCAAAAGACAGTACTGAAAAACAACCTAAGTAAAAAAAAATTGCTAGTAGCTAGGCAATAAAATGAAAACTGTACAACAGTCACCTGCAATTCAGATCCTTTGTGCAAGACAAAATGGTCTATCAAGCAACAGATCAGCCACAGACACAAGCTTACCACTCTTAAACACAACAAAATTGGAAAAATAAACTTTAAATAAGAAGCAGAGATGAAAGCCAAAGCACAAATGATTACTATAAGCATTCCAATTTAAGCTGAAGAGCAGATGGAAGTGATATGGCCAAACATTGAGAGTAGATAAAAAATTTAACAAAATATGGAAATAAAAGACCTGTGAACTGAAAATAAGTGAACATTCACTATTTTACAATTACTATTTAAGGGCAAGGACTGAACACTCTTGAAAGGATTTAATAGGTATGTGAAGGACAGAAACTGTTTTCCTTTCTTTTGTCCAAAGCTTGCTTCATAAGGCCTTTTCTAGTGATAAGACTCTGACTGATAACTGTCTATTATCTAGATGTGTGTCATGGTGCCTCAGTGTCTCTGCTTATGGTTGTAAAGATAAGCAGAAATAGGGGCACACAGTCTTTTTTGGGGGGTACGGCTTCAAGAAGCTGACCACCACAGAAAGACGATAATGCTCCTGCATGGCAATGAAGGCACCATCCCCTGCTGCCTTATCTGCTGGGCCAGATATGTCACACAAACAGAGAGAAAAGAAAAAACACCTGAGAAATGGGGGATAAAAAGGCCTTCACTGATTTTGGGTAAAGAACTTTGGGAGAAGAACTCCCAAAGAAAAAACCTTTGATGGAGAACTCCTGGAGAAGAATTCCCTGAGGGGAAAACCTCTTTGGAAGAACCCCTTGGCCTGCTTGCTGCGAAGCTTCCTGGCTGTATCCCATCACCCACAGTGACCAGAGAGTTCCTGAGATCAACAGACCTACTGCACACCTCGCTGGATCTATGGTGGTGATGCTCTCTCTCTTGCTTTCTGCCATGTCTCCTTGCTTTTCATCTCTTTTCTACTGCCCACCCCATATCCCTAAGCAACTAACATTTATAATAAACTGGTTGGGCAAACATTTGACACCGTGTCTTAATTTCACGCCGGGTATACATAAAATCAAAGAACCCCCTCTCCCTCCTTTATATTGGAGTGTGACAAGGTAACATGGTATATTGAAGGAAAGGCCTACAAAGAATCTGGTTGATGGATTTAAACTTCAAACAAGCCTGAGAAATTTCTAACTCAGAAGCGCCAGCCATGCTCAGAAGCACTGCAAATGCATTCCTAATTTAAAAATAAAACAAAACAAACAAACAGGTCTGAAACTAGAATATGAATGAAAAATCTGACGGATTGGTCTTAGCAAGTGGTGATGGAGTAACTGATCTCAGAAACACTAGCAGTACATGACAGGGAGGAACAGAACAGACCAGTCCTGCATGTTGACACTACAAGATAGATCAGCGAAATATCATAAAAGGCAAGATTATAACAATGGAAGCACCCTTCTACAAGACTCCTAATGCCTCTTGCTGCAGTGTTCACAACACCATAAAGAGAAGCATGCAGATGGTACCTCAAAGAAAGATCTTTAAAGAAAAAATTAAAAAAAAAAAAAGAGAATGAATGAAACAGGAGTTTAGCTATAGGAAGATACTGCAAAAACACCTGCTTTAAATAGTGAATCAGAACACGACGATTACACTGTTTATTAACTTTCTCATGAGGAAAGGGAAAGAAACAACCATAGAACTCAACTGTGAAGACTCTTTTAAAAAAAAAGTGTTGCGTATGATTTTGTACAGCCACTTAATTGTATGTTATACAGTTCTTAGATTTAAAAAGGATCTTGTAAAACACACATGGAAGAAATAGTAAGTGGAAAAAAAACCTTCCTATTTTAAAAAGGCTGCTGTAAATAGATAATTTTTTTATGGCATCTCTCTATTAAAAAGGACAAAAAGTTGCTTTCAGACTACAAAAAGAAATCCCCACCACCTTGGCACTTACATCTTTTTCTTTTTGGAGGCTGTCTACTTTTTCTTTCAGCCGTTTGCATTCATAATCTAATTTATCAGCTTTCTTGGATTCTTCAGATAACCTGTTTTGTAGTTCAACTGCCTGTGAGAACAAGAATCAATCATTCGTCTGCAAATATTAGTATTAAAACAAAATACATAAGACACAAGTAGCCAATCACCATGCACAAGTTATTTTGTAAAAGAAGTGAAATGTTTATCTATAGCACTACTAAAAACTGCCTGCTGTTCTGTGTTTCAGCAAGTATTAGAACTCATGAAAAAGACATGAAGAAAAACCTGCAAAGTACATTCAGTGCATCTACACAAGCAGAAGTTTAAGCCTAAACCTAACAGGGAAGAAAAACAAACAAACAAACAAAAAAGCTATGTACTTCAGTGGATCAAATTGCTCAGGAGCAGTAGAAAAATCCTCCCCATTTCTGAGAAGCCTAGGAAATTAGATTTCATCAAAGATTTTTTTTTTATCTACAACTGCCGTTAAGCCTCACTCAAAACTCAATCACCGGTTTATGCAGTCAGGTAATGTCTCTTAAGCTCTTAACCTGAGATTTTCCTAACTGTTTTTCAATTCATTAATATAAAGATTCAGCCACGCGCTCATAATCAGTTTATTTTACTTTAGAATGAAATATATGGCTAACAGTGTCAAGCATATACTTTCAGCTACAGATTAGCAAGGAGCTTATTAAATAAGTAGAAATGCAAAAGCTGAGCAGAAACAACCAGTAAACAGAATGCAAATCAGCAAAGTTATGCCTTTCCAAAGTTCTCAACCTTTACTAACAAAAGCTCATTCTCAGACTTTAGTAATACTCATAATGTAGAAAGCATAGAAGCATGTAATCTGAATAAAGACTGAGTTGCAAATACATAAGGTGAATGATGACTCAGCTGAAGACATAACGCTTCTTCTGATACAAGTCAAAGTGGCATTCTCATGGTTTTCAGATTACAGAGAAAGTGAATACCGAATTGTCAGTGCAAAGCAGTAGCTGTGCCTACATAAGACTGTCTAGTGGTTCCAATTATGCTTTACTACTGTGAAAAGCTATAAGAAAATAACTACCAGGCCTGAAAATTTGCATGGTCTTAGTCCTGGAATGAAGGATACTGTAGTTTTTTGCTTATTTTTAAGTAAAATCTGGAAATAAAAAACAACATGCCTGCCTTTTTCAAGATCAGAAAAAAAAATTTACAATGCCAGATTTGAAAATATATTCTACTTTTCAGATGTTACTTCCATCACTAGGGATATGAAAATAATGAAGGCCTTCATCTGTGATTCCATCCTCTCTGTAAAATAGGTATATTCGTACCTCAACTGGAATAAATGCATTAATGTCTGTAATCACTCAAGCTATGATAATGTTATGTAGAAAACCACAGCAGGAAATAAACTGTCCGCAATCAGGATTTGGGAGTGTACAGAAAGATACACAACTACATGGTAATGCAGATTAAAAAAAAAAAATAGTACCAACTGCTGTCACATTTACTGTGCATTATCTGACGTGGAATGAGTAAAGCAGAAATCTTGCACAGAAAAGCAGGACATACTGTTAAAAACACATCAGAACACACATGCACAAAGGGGCTGAATTAAAATTACAAAAATAATTCTGGAATCTGCACACTTGAACTCTTCAAGCTGCAGTAAAAATTTTCTTAGAAAAAGCTTGCACTTGCTTTCAGAAAAGTAAACAAAGCCACCTAAATAAGTGCTGTTTTGTCTCGAAGTGCAATCCACCACCATCAACCTCATCTTACTGAAACTAGTATGTAAGATGAGATTTCCTTGCATATCACTACAATTGTCTGAACTTCTACCCACACAGCACAGAGCTTCTAAGCCAGAGAAATAACTCCAATAACTCCTCTGCTGTCATCATCTTAAGTGATTGATGGTTGAATCCCTCCACACACCAGGGAAGACATATTGCACTACAGTAGCAAGCTAGTGCTCAATGGTATAACATCTTTACACCTGGTTTAATTTTTACAGCAGAAGTTAACATTCACAGAAAATAACTCCATGACAATTCATAGCCAGGTTCCCAGAAAAAAAAAAAAAATCCAACAGGACACATTTTATATTACACACTCTGTAATAATTTTGAGACACTGTAATTAGGTGAAAGAAACTATCACCTGTCACCTGATGATCACTCCAGTGGACCAGTTCTACACAAATTATCAGCACCTCATATGTGAAATCTGATCCCTAGAGCACAGGAAAGAAGTAGTACTTTTTGAAAACAAATGACAGGACTGCCCTTTCCAAAATCCTTATCTCAGTACAACCAATCAGATGTAGACATGAAGGTTACACAATTATTTTTGTGTACTTGGCCGTTCAAAAGCAAAGAATATTTAAGCTGTAAACATGATACTACTTGTGTATGAATGATTACTGCTTTCTGAATTTACTTTTTCCTTTGACTATTACATCAGTATTTTTCTCATCCAAGTTCTTCTTTTCTGGTGGAATCATTTCACCTGTATCTACAACTAGCCCACAGTGGCTGAAGCTTATCGTCTTAACAGCAAAGTTGACCACACGCAGGAAAACATTTTCAAATCTTAGGACCACACAATATACCAGGTCTTGTAGTCAGTGGTTGCTTTTGCATTCTTACTCTGCTGTAAGCTGGCATATAGGGCCTCTCATACCAGGACCAACTGGAGTTTAAGATCACACAGAAACACACAGCAAGCACTACTACTCTAACAAGCCAGCCTATGTCTGGTCCTGAAACCAGATCTAAGAATTACGTCTTATCAATGTAGAAGCAGAGACATTAGCACATCTTCCTTCTTTATAGAAACAGGATCACACGATGCATTGTTAAGCAATAAGAACAGATATCCTTCACTCTAAAGAGTGTACTGCTCAAAAATTCTGTACTCTGCTGGGCGCAGGTAAACAACAAGGATAGCATACATCCTTCTCGCGTTAGATCTATACATAACTAGAAAATTCATATGTGTCTAACTAGGAAAAAAAATGAAAGATACTTAACCAAGTGAGTAACTTACCTCAGCTATAGTACATCACTCACTGCTGTAAATTTCTGAGTAAAAAGTATATACTTAGCCTTACAGAAAAGGCTATAACCCAAGCCTTACTATGATTCAGGAATAATTTAAGACAAATAATCTTCAAACCCATTGATTTTTTAATAGATAGTAAGAAGTGGTAGATGCTTGACAAAAACATTTGTCAGTAAAATTCAAACAGATGTAAGAACTGCAGGAACAGATATGAAAGGTAGTACGAAAAAAACAAGTAAGGGGGTATTTGTTCATCATTTGTATTTTACTTTGAGGTATTAGCCGTGTTATGAAAAGGAAGTGCTTAAAAATGCAGAGAAATGTTGTGTTGACAATGCCTTTCTCACCTGCCTCTTGTATGTCTCCAGCTGACTGCGTGCTGCATTGGCCTTCCTTAGTTCTTCTTCCAGGCTTACAGTATTTTGCATGTACATTGTATTCTTCTCTTCTAAGAGTTTCACTTGTCGACGCAAATCACCCAGGTCTTCTAATTTCTTCTTATAAGACTCCACTTGGCTTTCTAACTTGGCTACTTTATCAGAAGAATGCCTGGAAGGAAAGATTTGTATGAAATCTGTATTCTGAAAGCTAAGGAAATCAAATGCCCCGAAGCTTTCCTCCATGTTTTGAATTAATAGAAGACACTCCAAGGAATCACAGGTAACACAAGAAAGTGATCATTACCAGGTATTTTCACTGGAGTACTGAGTCCAGGCCTGGGGCCCCCAGCATGAGGAAGACACAGAGCTCCTGGAATGGGTCCAGAGGAGGGCCACTAAAATGATCAGAGGGCTGGAACCTCTCCTATGAAGAATGGTTGAGGGAACTGGGCTTGCTTAGCTTGGAGAAGAGAAGGCTCTGGGGCGACCTCATTGTGGCCTTCCAATACTTGGAGCACATCAGCAGAAGAGGGAATGACTGTTTACACAGGCTAATGGTGATAGGATAAGGAAGAATGGTTTTAAACTAAGACAGGAGAGATTTAGATTAGATGTTAGGACAAAGTTTTTTACTCAGAGGGTGTTGCCACATTGGAACAGGTTGCTCAGAGAGACTGAGGATGGCCCATCCCTGAAGGTATTCAAGGCAAGGCTAGATGTGGCCCTGGGCAGCCTGCTCTAGTAGTTGGCAACCCTGCTCATGGCAGAGGCATTGAAACTAGGTGATCTTTGAGGTCCTTTTCAACCCAGGCCGTTCTATGATTATATGACTTCTAAACATAATTTCCTTCTACCATATGTTATTTCAAATAGCTGCTGATGGGAGGTCTTTCTAAAAGTACTACCTAAACACAAGTCTATACCTTTTTGAAGGTCACAGTACACATCTAACATTTATGCAGTGTGGCCAGCTGCTCCCCACTTATGCCAAATGTGCAACCTGTACCAATAGCTGAGGTGACAGAAACTGGAGTCTCTGTCCCTGCACTGGTACAGATTAATACAGGAACCCCGCTATTCCTGAACACAGAGAAAGAACACTTCAGAACACCAGGTGAAGCAAATCAGAACAAAAAAAAAAAAATAAACCTCCTTCTGGCAGACCAACAATTTCAGGAATGATGGTTTGACTCAAGGTGAAGTAACACCAGGGAGCAATAAGACCAGTGTTACTGCAACCACTAACTCAGAGTTTAAATGTGGAGTATGTGCTGGAAAAATTGAAGGCAAAAGTTTATAAAAGGTAAGATAAGACAAATCTGAACTGAATAGGTAGGGAAAAACTGTACTGATCATACGGCAGTTTGATCAGGCTTAACAGAAAGAAAAGTAAACTATACAATGAGGAGAGCCAGGATTATGGTGGTTACCTGGAAGTTGCCTGAAGGCTACGGTAGATGTGTTAAGAGATTAAAAAGTTAAAATTTGTTGGAAGCTGAGAAAGAAAATCTTACCTAAAGCATTACAGCACAAAAACCCAGAAATAAACAACTGTAAGTATCAAGTAAAAACTTACACATTATATTGTGACCCCAATTCACTTCTGAACTTCAGGAGCAATGACAGCAGTTGTTAACAACTATTGTATTTGTAACATGGAATTTTAGAATAGGTCTGAAGTTACTACCGCTAAGTATGAAAATAGGACAGAGATATTTGGCATATCCAAAGTCCAGAACCTCCAGAAGTTGAACACCATGTAATTAACCCCTCTGCCTAACAAGGTGACAGAATTCAGGTAGTAGAACCCATAATGAAATTAGAACAACCTGGTGCATTGCCAGGAAGAAAGCCGCCCTTCCTTCTCCCCTCCCTAACCCCACCCCAGTTTCATTCTAGAACTAATTTACATATTTGGTTTTGTATGAAATCTGCAGAATTCCTCATACATGATGAATTCATGAGATGCTGCGGCGAGCCAAATCTTAATTCCTAAATAAGAAGGGACTCCCTCTGGGGCAAGATTCTCTTTTTGAACCTGTGCTTCCCACACAGATGATGTATGGAATTGTGCAATGCCATGGGCTCAAAAATTACATTAATGACAGAGAATATAAAGATACATGCTTCCAAAATAAATCCAGTGAATTAGAAAAGGCAGTATGATAATAAGTCATGCTAGTCGTGGTAGAAAGAATGGTTCACAAGTGGAAGACAATCTGAACAACTAATGCTACTGCTGAAGGATTACATTCTACAGCAAAGTGGACCATTACACTCTATAAACCCCCAGAAGTCAGTCATTACAACTGTGGGTGCTAAAATCCAGTGGCAAAAGCAGCTATGAAACATGTTAACATCATATGAAGAACCAAAGTGCCACACAAAGTTCAAATAATGCAATACCACAAAAAGCCTGTCTCCCTGACATGAATGGATTTCCTGCATCATGAAGGTGACAATGAGTAGAGAACAGTCAGCACTCAGAGATCAGTACATGATTTGTTATGGCCGTAAGATAGTGTAACACTGCTACTCTTGCTAATATTCATTATAATGGGTAGTATTATGTATCAGTAGATAACATATTAGTTTAAGCAAAACTGTGGTGGTCTGTGTACCTGAGTACATCTATCTCGTCCTTCAGAGATTGAGCTTCCTCTGCCAATGGAGTAAGTTCTTCTGTCTGTTGTTTCAATTCAGCCATTTCCTTCTCCAGTTCTTCACAGCGAATTCTGTAGTCATCTTTGGCAGCTTCTAATCTGTAGAAATGTGAAATGGAAAATAATTCCTCAGTTCAAGTTAAGAGTTCTCTTCATCATCATGAAGAATTCTTTCTAATACATCTTCTCTAAGATGACTTACACAGGAAAGGGAAACAACAGTCTAACGTGCAACATTACATACACACCCAAATACCAGGCTTATTGGAAAAACACAGAAACAGATCAAGTATTTTGACGATTCAATTTGATGTCAGTATTTCTATTTGGAATATCACAAGGTTGTGATCTTCTAATGGAAAGGGAATCTGACGTTTTTGTCACTGTATTTTTCAGATATGGATTTTCAAACAGAAATTTCCACCACTTTTCACCTTGAGCTATAGAGATTGAATGTGAGACTTTATCTTAGGATTTTATTTAGCTGTTCCAGTTCCATACACTTTCAACAGCACTGAGCTGGTTGCCCGGCGTACTAAATGCTGTAGAGCTCTCATTGAGGTAGTTTTTATTTATTCTTAAAGCCCTATTTATTCTTAAAGCCTTTGAAGAATCAAGTCGTTTAGTTATCTACATTTTGACCATCACATATAACAGAAAAAAGTTTAAGGAGTAAACTACTCATCTACAGTACATATAGGCAAAGCTACATTAATCTGTCAGTGAACAAAGTGTATAAGAGAAATTTTGTTACAGCGCTTCAAAGAGTAGAAGCAAACAACAAGTAGAAACATAAAATCCTATCCTAATTCTGATCCAAAATTAAAATGAAGACAATCCAAAAGAAGTACAGGCAAGATAAAAGAAGTGTTCTGTTAATTAAAGGAGTTCAGCAGGAAACTGCAAGAATAAAGGCTGAATATGATCAGTAGACCACCTAAGCCAAATCCAACAAAGGAATTTTGACAGCCCCAAACTGTTAAAGGACACAGAAATAAGACTGAAGTAACGCCAGACCACATTTTGCATCAGTTAAGCTGTACCTACTTCCTGTTCAGTTGTGTATTGCTGGAAAACGAACACAGACATCAGATACATATCACATACTAAGAAGGCAGGGGAAGGAATTACAGAACTAGAAGACAAGCTTCAGGCAAAAAAAAAATCACAAATCCTTTCAAAACCTGAAACTAGAGTAACAGGCAATGCAGACACTGAATACAGGAAGAAAATCTGTTTAATGCAAGCAAGAAAAAGGCTCAGGTACATAACACTTCAGAGAACAGAAATCACAGAATTACAGAATTGTAGGGGTTGGCAGGGACCTCTAGAGATCATCCAGTCCAACCCCCCTGCCAAAGCAGCTCCGTAGCCCAGGTTGCACAGGTAGGCGTCCAGGTGGGCCTTGAACGTCTCCGGAAAAGGAGACTCCACCACCTCTCTGGGCAGCCTGCTCCAGCACTGTCACTCTTACTGTGAATAAGTTATTACACACATCTGTACAGAACTTCCTGTACATCAGTTTGTGGCCATTTGCCCTTGTCCTATCACCACAGATTGCTGAGAAGAGTCCAGCCTTGTTCCTTTGTCTCCTGCAACTTAAATATTTATGGACATGGATCACATCCTGTCTGAGTCTTTATTTTTCAACGCAGAACAGACCCAGGTCTCTCAGCCTTTCCTCATAAGAGAAGTGTTCCACACCCTTTATCATCTTTGCAGCCCTCCTCTGGACTCTTCCAAAGAGATCCCTGTCTTTTCTGTCCTGGTGAGCACAAAACCCAACACAGTACTCCAGATGAGGTCCCACCAGGGCAGAGTAGAGGGGGAGGATCACCTCCCATGACCTGCTGGCCATGCCCTTTTTAATGCACCCCAGGATACCACTGGCCTTCTTGGCCACCAGGGCACACTGCTGGTTCATGGCCAGTATTAACCACCAGGATACTCAGGTCCCTCTCCTCAGAGCTCCTCTCCAGCAGCTCATCCTCCAGCCTGTACTGGTACACACAGTTATTCCTCTCTATGTGCAAGGCTCTACACTTGCTCTTCTTAGACCTCATCTGGTTCCTTTCTGTACAACTCTTCAGCCTGTTCAGGTCTCGTTGAATGGTGGCACAGCCTTCTGGTGTCAGTCATTCCTCCCAGCTTCATATCATCAGCAAACTTGCTGAGGGTTGACTCTATCCCCTCATCAAGGTTACTGATGAAGATGTTGAACAGGATTGCACCTAGCACTGACCCCGATGAACACCACTAAATACAAGGTACCAAGTAGACTCTGTGCCACCAATCACAACCCTCTGAGCTCTGTCAGTAAAGATACAAATAAGCACAGTTAAAGGAGTTACACTAAAGAGATACCACAATACTATTCCTTCACAGGGTACACATACAGAAACAAGAAAACATACATTAGCTGCTACAAAAGAGAAATGTTAAATATTTTTCAGGAAACTGGAAGGAGATGATGCACCTGAACACTCAGATAACAGGCTTTGCAGGACAAGTGGAAAATTGCAAAACAGACAACAAAGGAAAGTTATATGAACATTGGCAAAAGTATTTGAAAATGGCAGTAGGAAAGGAAGGAAGGAAGAGAAGAAAAACTGGAGAGAAATACTACAGTTTCAGTCACAAAGGAGAGGGAAAGTACAGCAACAAGTAGGAAAAGACAACAATGAAACAGACTGGCTTTCCACAGCATTATGGACTTAAAGGGTGTGAAAGCAACAGTCAGAAGGACCAGGAAGGATGATTAAGAAGAAACTATATTTCCACCTGTTGAGGAAATGCAAAAGAGGAGTAGAGCTCAATAGCTCTAAATCCCCATCTTCCAGATACGACACATTTTGTTTTCAGACTTAAGGACATATTTTATTACATAATAATACCACCCACAACAAACATTCATCTAGGAATTTCTATGCCAACATAATAGAATCTGAATGATTTATACAAAGGAAAGCATGCTACCTTTCATCCCCACCAGTTCTGAAATAATGATGAAATGACTGCACTCAAACAATGTAAAACTTAACAGGGTAGAGGGGGACAAGCAGACAGTATTTCAGCATTAATACACAACTTTTGATACTAGAATGTGTGAAAAGGTCAATCTTAAAATGCATTTCAAAAGCTTCACAACTGTGACTGTACTACTGTATGGGAACTGTTGAATCATGGCCTGAAACACTGATTGAACACCTGAGGTAAGCCCTGAGTCAGCCACAGGAGCATAGGTTAAGATAATTCACCTGTGTGACCGGAGGGGGTGGAGTCTGGCTCCATCTCTCCTAAATCCCTCTTAATGGCTGACCATCACTGGGGAAAGATGTCTCATTGGAGATCCCTTCCTTATGGAGTTTTCTCCTGCGAGCCCTGATCTTTGGAGACAGGTGAGCATTTCTCTTATTACTGATTGTCTATTTACCATTTGGATAATCCTTCTAAAATATAGCACCTTCTTGGACTAACTGTACCATTTGGTATTATTAATTGGTGTCTTACCCTTCAAGTACCAACTCCAAAAATTCAGCCAGTGAAAACAGAAGCATACCAGTCAGTCTGTTGTCAACTACAAACAAATCACGGGTAATTTCCCTACCTGAATGTTTCCTCTTGGAGTTGTTCTAGTTGTGTCTGCAGTTGCAAGTGCCTACGACCAGCGGGGCTGTTCGGATCTTCAATAGAATCAGACTGATTTAAACGTTCCATCAATATCTGGTTCTCAGCAAGCAAGCTGCTCTTCTCCTCCTGAAGGGCTGCAACCTGTTTTAAAGCAAACAAAAACGAACAGAACAATGGAGCATTCCAACTCTAAAGATTTTTTTTTCTTCTGCGTAATAAAGTAATAACAATCTACAAATATAAACATGCAGATTTCAAAAATCATGTTTCATGAGACCACACTAACATTAATAGATATTCAACTGCTGTGTGACATAACTAGCATATGTCAGCATTAAGGGTGGTATCTACCACTCAGAAAATGTAATTCTTAACTGTAGTTCCCAGAAGCATTTAAAGAGAACACTCTTAGCTACCACAGAATGTGATTTCAATAAAGTATGCACATTTTACAAACAAGTAAAACTAGCACTTCAGAGTAATACTTAAAATCTACTTCCAAATGGAACACTGCTTATCAATTCCATAATGGACATCCAAGACATGCCTGTATCCTTCCAAGAATTGTTTTGAAAAGCAACTAACTGCAAGCAGATCTGAAACAGGAAGACAATCTTGAAGATGACACAGTTTCCAACAGCTATGTGAAAAAAAGCAGTGGTACAGAGAGTATCAAAAGAGCTGCAAACAAAAGCTGAAGCGTTAGTTCATGTATTATCAAATAGTGTAAAACTAGAATGTTGAGGAGGAGGGCTAGAGAAAAAATATGAACCTCAACAGACAGAAATGTTTCAGTATAAGCTTCCATTATTAAATATACCAGCATCAACCACAGAACACAAATCAAGGAACACAACTTCATTAATCCCAACAGTTACTGAACAGCACAGCAAAAGGCTGAATTATACTCCAAAGGTTTCACTGACAGCTCCTTCTTGGGTTCCCACTTAACCCTCTTCACGCCTTCCAGATGACACAGGCAAATTTTACAGTAAGGCTCAATTTAAACCCATACCCAGCTGGTAGACAAGGATAAACTCCAACTGTGATTTAAACTACAAATCACAGAATCATAGCATCAATATCTAGAAAAGATAACATCACCTCTAACATCACCTAGTGCAACTGTACACCTACTAACTATCTGCCCATGAAAACACATCCCTAAGTACTATATCTACCATTTTCTTCAGTACCTCCAGGGATAGTGACTCCACAGCTCCACTGGGCAGCCTGTTCCAATGCCTTACCACTCCTTCTGAGAAGAAAAGTTTCCTAATATCCAGTCTGAACCTTGCCTGGCATAACTTGATGCCGTTCCCTCTTTTTCTATCACTAATGACACAGAAGAGGCTGACCTCCACCTTGTCAGCGGGATTTAACTCCATTCACCACCAACACTCTGGGCCCAGCCCTCCAGGGAGTTTATAAAGTTTTGTAAACTCCAGCAAAGAGTGTACCTATCCAAGCCACAAGCTGACAGCTTCTGCAGAAGAACGCTGTGGGAGACAGCTACAAAGGCTTTGCTGAAGTCTAGGTAGACTAGACTACATTCAGTCTTTTCCTCATACACCAGGTGGGTCACCTGGTCACAGAAGGAGATGAGGTTGGTCACTGAGAGTTTCCCTTTCATGACCCCAATGCTTCAGCTGCACTACTTCTAAGAGTTTTCTGTCTCAGGTGTTGAGCTACACAACCTATCTCAATTCATTTCTATCAAGATGAAAAAAAAGATGATTAATACTAACAAAACTTTTTAATAATGGTAATACTGTATCAAAATGAGGCGAAATTTCACTGTTAGCACAATTAAGCAAAATAATCATGATGCAAAAAAATATATCATTCACTTTTTCCTTTTAAAAGTTAGGTATCAGGACTACCAGTCTTTAGCAGCTCAAAAATTAACACATTTCTATCTCATTTACTATTAAATAGGTACAATATAGAAAACCTACCTGCATATCTAACTCATGACATCTTTGGGCAATTTCTTCTTTTGTTGACAGTGCTTCATTCAATTCTTCTGTAGTTTTCTTCAGCTACCATAAGCAACAAACATTTTTAGTTTCATTGCTCTCTGGAAAGTGTGCAGAAAAATTCTGAGCTACATGGCTATAGAATTATTTTAACTTAAGTTAACCAGTTGCATTTTCTGAATGTAAGGCAATCTTGTTTTTATAAAGCAATAAAGAAGCAGATGTGAACACTTTAATTTGTGTGACAAAAGTAAACTTAGTTAAAAAAAAAAAAGAGCATTACAAAAACTGCATTCAGTTTAGGAACAGCATCTGAAAACCCTGAGAAACTTTTCAACTACATGAAAAAATTGTCAATACCACTTTTCTTTACAGATACAAAGAGTGGATAATTTCAGTTTTTAAATCTACATTTTAAATACACAAAGGATTGGAAGGTGGAATACAGGCAATGGACAACTAGGGAAAAATCTCTTTAGTCACTTGGAAGCTCTCTCAAAAAGAATACAATATAGTGATGGAAAATCCAAATCCCTCCTGAAAAAAAGGCACTGAATTGTATAAGCAATGCAAAATATTCACATATTCCTCTTTAAGGATTTCATGTTCAAAGTTGCATTAACTTCCAAGTTTGCACACAAATGCTGTTAACATAAAAGATAGCAACAGGAAAAATAGCCTGATTTATTTATTTATACGGAAATACAAATATCTGTTATTATAAATGATGTAATTTAGATGAGCTTTCTACTTTTTTTTCCAAGCATGAACATCATTTTACTTCTTCAAGTTGATTTGTTCTGAAACTAATGATGATACAAATATTAATTCCATCTGCCAGAACAAATGTACTTCTGCAAAGGGAACACCACTGCAATATACTTATAATTCATTCAAAAATGGCTGAGAAAGCTGGACACTACTAGCATGAGTTTAAGCTATACATAAAAACAACTAGTTAAGTAAATTCTTTAAATATATCAGACAGAGGAGGATTCTCTTTCAAAACATATCTAACAAGTTTTAACAGTTTCCCAGATTACCTTAAGAAGTTTTGAACCACATCTCCATTTTCTAACCGACTTTGCAAGTAGGATACAGCAATCAATCAATCAATCGATCAATAAATGGTTTCCTGAAATAAGCCTGCACTGATCTGTAGTTTTGCAAACAATGTTACATCACTTTTTTTCTTCAAAACTGAAATTTCCTTCATCAAATATGCAAAATAGAATACTTGATTTATAAAGCAGGATAATTCAAAATACTGAAGTATAATTTTCCATTCCTTATGTTAATTTCCTGCAAAACCCTTCCATAATTCAAAAAATAATTAAAAAAAAAAAAGCTGCTTAATCACATGAAACGATTGGGTACTGGTACGCTATGATTGAAAGAGAAAAAAAATCCAGTCTTATATACCTGCCGATCAAGGTCAACGTAAGCATCATTTCCAACAGAGACAGGAGACTCTTTACTCATCAACTGCAATTAGATTACAGTGGATTAGAAAAAGCAAATACTTACTTTTAATATAAAAGACAAACTTTAGTGAAATACCAAGCTGATTTTAACTTCCATGGGCTTCATTTTGACAGCAATGTAAGTTTCCCACTTCATTTTCAAATGAGACATTCAGAAACAATTACTGAAATTCTCAGTAGAATTTAAAGATACATAAAATGAATCTTAGATCATATCCTTTTTCTTCTATTAAAGTACACTTTTATCTACAACACAACCTGTGGTATACTTTGCAGAACATTTTACTGAAGTGGCACTGGAATGATGGTAGCTACCAAGATA
The DNA here is from genome assembly GCA_013399175.1 of Odontophorus gujanensis. Classification (NCBI taxonomy): domain Eukaryota; kingdom Metazoa; phylum Chordata; class Aves; order Galliformes; family Odontophoridae; genus Odontophorus; species Odontophorus gujanensis. Next base: position 19,988 of record VXAB01006539.1, read on the forward strand.
TTCAAGACTTGCCCTACATTGTTCTCTGTCAATGGTTTTCATGTTTTGATCATTTGGAAGTTCATATGAATTTACTTACTTAACAAATGTTAGGGCTAAGTCTAATTCAACCAATGCAAAACAGTAAAACTTAGTGTTCTGGTGTTTTACACAATTTGAAAATTAAAACAAATTCTAAAAATAGTACTCTTGAGAACAATAAAATTCCTTTTATCTTGACTAATGGGAAGGGGGGAATCTTCCAAATTAATTGATATGCTTTAGTGAAAGAAAAAAAACAACAAGCTGACATAAAGGAAGCTTTCTTTCTAACCCCAGTCACAATGACCCTACAATGAGTTAGAAGTTAAACCAAATGTAATACAAACTATATCCCAAGGGTCATCTCCTACACAGGCCCAGCAAACACAATAGGGTTACTATTATTATCACTGAATTTGTAATAAACTCTGTAGGAGATGCACTGTAACTGACAAGGAAGCACTGTAGAAACAAAATCATCATTTTTGATTGCATCCACACATGATACCTTTTACTACTTCTAAGCACAATTCAAGGAAGTTACAAACAAAAGAAGCTGAATCCCACTAAAATCAGGACAAGAGTCCCTTTTCATCATCTTCTCAGGGCCTGCTGCTCAGCTGGCTGCTCTTGTAGAGGCAGGGCTTCCTTTGTTCCTTCACTCTTTCCAGAAACCAGAGCTTTTGTACTAGTTTCCATTGGCAAAGTTTCTCTGGTACACAGCACAGAACTTGTGTTTTCTCTCCATCCTTTCTGTTTGTACCACCATGTGGAAGAGCAAACCCCTGTTTGGCATTCACACTACTCGAATATTTATACACCTAACATTTCTCTCCCTTCCTCCATCTCCCTACTTGGGATTTAGCTGCACAGTGTAGGTTTAAATTCATCAGATAACCATGACCATGTTTGTTGCTAGCTGCTTAATTATTTCCACTTCATCAATGTGTTTACAAAGACAATCTACCCTGAAATGAAGCTCTCCACAAAGCTCTCCTTCACAAACAATCTGCAAATTAGGAAATTAAAAATACTTTTTGCGTTATAAATCATAACACACTAATTGTGTTTTATTGTAATTTGTTATTACTTTCAAACAGAATACACAGGACTATATTACACAATACATAATTACATGTAATAAGTTAGTGGTAGTATTTTTGACAGTTAAAACATCCTTGCTCTTCCTCCACCCTGTGCACAGCTTGCATTTAGAAATGAACATCAGATGGCAGTCATCAGAGAATGTAGGTGGTGGTAACACATCAGATCACTTCGACTCCACTTAAAAAGTGCCAGAAAAGCATTCTTAAATTTATAAAACCTTTAAGGTTGGCTAGGAATATTTTATTATTAATATTTTTACTTAAACATTTAAGAAATCAAAGAATGTTTTTATCAAATAAGTTTTAAAACATAAAATGCTAATTTTTCCATTTAAGTACAGGGTTTTTTTACATGAGAAATGGCAGAAATTTTGTTTTTCAAAACTGTTTTCAAGACTAAGATGATTTATGAAAACCACTGAAGTATTAAAAGGTATATGCAGAGAAAGATGAATTACATAACACATTAGTAAAGATTAGAAGTCTTTCAGATACCTGATTTAGAAGACAGAGTACCTGCTTGTCAAGTACTTTGAAATGTTTGGATTAGATGACATATCAACCTTTCAGCTTTGCATATATAGCTCCTTTCCTAGGTAGGCACTATACTTTGGTTTCTCCTACACACTGCCTAGTCCAAGTCACTTAGATTACCAGAGCTGTACTAAGTCCAAGAAATAGAAAAACTCCTTAAATGCAATAAAGTATCACTCCTCCAAAGTCAAAGAAGCAGCCCTGAAAAGTCTCCTCAGACCAAACTTGTTTTTGAGGACATTTTCTGACCTCTTTGGTAAACCACCCTCCTCTGGTAAAGAACTTTCTCCCTTGGTTCTCAATACTTTACATTCTAACCAGCTTCTTTTTTCTGGAAGACAGCATTAAAATCACTCAGAACTCCACTAGTCCATGAATTTCAGCTTCTGAATTTGATTCAATGAATTTCAAATGTGTTCCAGAGGAACAGATCCTCATCATATGATTTCTCCCCACTTCTGGTTCTGGTTGTTATACCTAAGAATGGACATAAATGCCATACAAGTTCAACGTTCAATCCTCATCAAACAGCAAATATTATAGGCTGCTTCATATCTAGCTTTTTTATCACATTAAGTTAGCATCCAGGAAATTTTTCAGAGAAGGAGGGAGGATAAAGGAGCATTTTTTATCTTAAGGCAGTGCAGGATACAGCAATGCTGAAAGCTATTTTTAATAAAACATGATATAAGAAAACCCAGCAAAATGTTACCAGACATTTAAAGACAAACAAACAAAAAAATTAGAAGTAAAATATTTCAGAATTCAAGACTAGTTGCCTGCTCTTGGCAGCATTGATTGAAATAATGATTTTGCAAAACGATTCTTCTGACAGCATTTCAGAAACACTATCACATACTATATATACATACACACACATATATACAGGTTCACAAACAGCCAACATGAAATAAGATTATATGAACACGGCATTAGTTGAAATAATAATTGAGGGTGGATTTCCCATAGGACCACTCTTTCTCTGTTTAAGCATTAAAGAAAAATAAAAAAGCTCAAGAGTTCAATGTGGAATTTAGTTTCCCTCGTTCAATATGAGAAGTTACTACCAAGATTTGTGCTTCCCTAAGTGGCCCTCCATGCACCTTCATCTATGAAGAATAACAGGTACTTTAGAGACACCAGAAATCACTCAGGAGCTTCATGGCAATAGTGGTCATTCTCTGGTTTACTTCTCCAATGGGCCCGCATGTATTTCTAATACGATACAGCAGTGACTGGTAACTATGAAATCCTTCCCTGCATGCAGTAACTCTTCAGGCTGATCAGAAGAACCACTACAGTCTTAGAAACAAATCAAGCATTCTGTAAAAGTACTGTTGGAAACACTATAGTACATTTGCCAGAATGTAAAAATGTACATCACAGATTCCTTCATTAGCCTATCCATAACACGACAACTGACAAAAGAATACTCCGCTAAACATTCACCTTTCTTTGCTTGTCCAATAAAGAAAACATTAACAGTTCATGGTGTGGGAATTGAATGCTGTTTCTGCACTGAATACTGAGAAGTGTAATTAATCCAAAGAAGTGGAATCTAATGTTTCAATATTCTGTAACTTAGCCTAGAAACAGTCTGTGTGAAAAGAAGGAATACCGTATATATATATTAGCAAAATATTCTAGAAACATAGTTACTGAACAAGTTCTTTCTCACAAAGCCACAATAGAATTTAGATGTTCCACACAATGAGAGTATAGACTTCTAAGTTAGAAAGACACACTGTAAGGTTGTGCTAAGAAATCTTTGCTGAGGTCAGCAACAGTAAAATATAATTAACAAGTTTTCAAGGAGCCCAGGCCTTCATACAAAGCATAACTGTCCTGTTCTGTGGGAAAGATGTCACAGGCAGACTCCAAGGTACCCTGCTCTGCAACATCCTCTTTCCAGAGCTTATCACTATGCAACGACAGACAAATATACAAAACAATGACCAAGTGTTAAAGGAAGGGGCTAGAGGGCAATGTTTATATTTAAAGCGTAAAACACGTATTTGAAAGCCATGACCTGGTGTCTGATCTGAAAGCAATGACTAGATGTTAAGAGGGCTATTTGCAGGTGTTTAGATAACAACCATTTGTTGTTGTTTAAATAACTAAGGGATGCATGTTTATTTGGTATTTGTATGATCAGTGAAGTGTCACGAAAGAGTGTGAACCTGCAGTACTCAGCCAATGAAGAAACAGGGGAGAAAGAGATAAGCATCGGGAAGTAGGGATAGAAGATGTAACAATGTTGTCACCGTGCTCTCCCTGTTTAAGGGGCGCCCCCATTGCAATTGCGAATAAACTGCTCTATCAGAGGTACTGTCTTGACTAAATTGTTTGGATATTTCCAACAATGCAGTTCTGCAACTACAGGACAGAAATTAAAAAAAAAATAAATTACAGTACTGGTTGCTCACATAAAATCTAGTTAACTTCAGGAGACATGGGGTAGGAAAGATAAAGGAAAGGGAATCCAGGATCAAAAATATCTAGAAGTTTCAATCTTCTAGATTTAAAGAAAAGTGGGACATTTGAGCAGAGTTCCACGACATTAAGCACACTTAAATAATTTTTCCATGAAAAAAAGAAGATATTTTAAAAAGTAAAATGGCAAAATTTGCACTCCTTGTTACATCTACTTTTAACTGCTTTCCTTTTGTTTTTGTTTTTTAAGTTAAAAGGCATACTTCTGTTACATACTGAAAAGCTCAACTTTTACACACTGTAGGCACCCCAGCATACCTCTTGAATGGCTGTCATGACAACATGTTGAACAGATTCTTCCATCATCATTATGGTCCGAATGTATTCTGAAAAAAAGGGCACTCTGGAAAGTTATATACAAAACATGGGGTTACAAGTTGCACTCTCCCTGCTAAATGATTAGATGCCAGAGATTACACTGAAATGTACAAACACTGTCCTACACTGTCACCCAAAGAAACAAGACTTCAGGAAATCTGGTCAGGCAAGCCCAAACTCACTGGAACACTGCATCAATGAACTATGTATTTACCACCCATATTTTTTTTCTTTCTTGTACTTCACCCCATTCAGGCTATACAAGTACCCGATGCAAAGAAAGACTATCCTTTTCTGCACATTAAGATCAGTGTCCTTTCTACAACCTTATTTCAAATCATTTTCTTAGTTTGTTTTTCTAATTTGTGTTATGTCACAAATAAATACAGAGGAGGGAGGAAAAGGTTGGGGAGGGGGGTAAGTCCATGTGAGCTACTTTCTGCAAAATGAGGCCGTGTCAGAATGAGATACAATGTTTAGACCAAGTCAAAGGATTTATGACTTGCCCATCAGTTTCCAACCAGATAAGATTACCCATACACAATACCCACATTCTTTAATCATCTGCTGAAGTAGGAGATACTGGGGATCGGTATTCCAATGTGATTAATTATATAATGGCAAATCTCACACAAAATACATATAACTATACTGCTCAGATGTTTTCATTTACTATGTTTCTAATGTTCAGTCTAACAGAGCAACAGAATTCAGGAATAAAACATACTTCTCACTTGAGGGTGTCAAATAATCATCAAAAGGAAGAAAAGAGAATCCTACAATAAGACAGAGAGAACAGACGGGCTAATATAACGGTTATTTACATGTCTGTTGAAGAAAATTACCTCTAATTAATAAAAAAAGCCAGACTGCCTCTTTATCAAAGGAACAATCAAAACAATTTTAGATTAGACAGTAAAGTGATTCAGATACCTGAGAAAGCTGAAAAAGGTAAATTAGTTAAGAAAGCTAAAATACACCACCATACAAGAAGACAAAGAGGTCTGAAAGCCTACCTACCATTTTGGTAGAAAGGAAACTGCAGTGACATAAATCACAAAGAGATGAATCTTCGCTGCAACTTTAATGTAAACACTTAAGCATAATTTTACTTATCCACCTATATTACCCATGTGTTTCTGCGCTTCCCATTTTAGGAATAAACTGTAGTTTCTTTGTTATCTTAAGCAGTCTTAAATTAAGTGTAATTTAAGGTAACTGGACAACAAAGACGTACTGCACCAAAGGATACGGCAAGTTTAGAGCAAGAGACTCAGAGGTGATAACACTGTCTGCACAGTCCAATCACATCCTCTGCAGCATCTGCAGTGAAGTGAATGGGTCCCTGTTTAAACTGTGCAGGTCAGATAGACAGTTGGTAACAGAAGAGACAAGGGAATAAAAAAATAGTTTTTAAGAGAGGGATCAAGAATTCTTGTGTTTGGAATTGCTTTAGCTCAACCAAAACTTGTCAATGCGTATGTGGGGAGCAAAACCATCTCCACAGTTTGAGAATGCAAAGCCAGCAAAACTGAAAACAGAAGTTACCTGAAAGACAGAATAAAGTTATCTTTGACAAAATTAATATTAATTTGTCTCTAATGGCAGCCTGAGAGATATTTTCCTTTAAGTGATTACACAATGAGCTGGATTTTCATTCTGTATTTGAGAGAGAACATTATTCAAAACTTAGTACCTTGCTTTTGTTCACAATTCACAGCACATCCCAATATAAGTTGAAGCATTCTTCCAAGCTCTGCAGCATCAGCATGCTCTCCAATCAGGTTAACATCAGGAAGGGTGAAGTCATTTATCTGTTGCCCTAGAATCTGTATAAAGACCCAGTACATACATGTCTGTATCAATACACATATATACGCACAAACTTCAACATACAAAGATGATTCATAATCAACAGGAAGTGCACATTTTTCACTTTAGTACAGTTTTCAATCCACCTTTAAAATAAACTGAGTAATGCCAGCTTATATAACAGATATTTAAACCATCTGTAATCTTTGGTACTGCTAATATTCAGCAGAACACAAACCTGTCTCAACTAATAAGAAGCCATTATAAACCAAGTAAGATTTGTTTATTCTGAATAAGAAAGTAACAAAGGCAGGCTCAAAAGATGATCCACCACTGCACCTAGTTTTTTAGCTAGGATAAAACAGTACACGCAAGTCCCATATTTCATCCCTCTGGAAAGCAGAAATTAAAATGTTTCACTTATACAAAACATGTATCTAGCACTGATGGATGACAAATATGAGACTGTAAAACACTTGATCACTCAGTCCCACGCTTCCAGTAAATTCAACCATATGTAGCAAAACCTGGAGCAGAAAAAGCTAATTTAATGGAAAAGAATTTAAGGTAGTAATACAACATATAATTAAGCAACCTACACAGAAATACAAAGAAATAAAATATAAAAACCATCCTGAAAAACATAGGGAAGAAAACATGTGACTTATAATTAACATAATCTGATTTATAATTAAAAAGGATTTACATTAATGATTGTCAGTAGAAGGAATTAAATAATTCTGCTGGATTTTAAAGAGCTTTCAGGGAGCTGAAAATATGAATATGAAATGTGGAATTAAACACATCTCTGACACATTAATTGCAGATAAAAAGAGACTGTCATTTCTTAGGCAGGGTCCAATAAAGAAGCAATGAGTGTAAAGGGAATCAGTCACTTGTTTGCTGAATGCTTTTTTTTACTTCAACACTCAAGAAAAAGAAAAAAACAATCAGAAAAGCAGATGAAGGTACTCATTTAAATAATAATAATAATTAAAAAAAAACCAGATTCATATGAAGAATATAAAGAAATCAAAGCTAGGCCTTGCGGATTTGCTGTGGCTTGGTCTGTTCCTGTTTTGTTTGTGTTTTTCTGGTCTTTTTATTATTTTTCTACTTCTTTTAAATTATTATTCTTAACAGCTTTCTCAAAGAATGAGCACCAACACAACTAAAATCTTTGCATTCTGAAAAGAACGTATGAATTTTATTGAAATACTTCCTTTAGGTCATTCTAGTGAAAAAAAAACAAGAATTCTATGAACACACCAAACACAAAAATACTACCACCATATACAGACTGCAATAATACAGTAAAAAAATATTCTTCGAATGATTCAAGCCTAGTTATGTGTTTAATTATTCATATGTATTCCCTGCATTTCCTTCAAATGCAATGTCAAATTTAACAATATAATACTTAATGACAATATATTTGCTGTTAGAGAAATGCTGCTGGAAAGAAGCATATCAGTAAACACCATAATGAATCATGGGGTAAGCACAGAGGATTCTGAAAAAAACATGAAGTTATACTGCAATAACAATGAAATAATAACCAAGAAGTCTGAAATAAGTATCTGAATAGTGGGAAATGCTCCTTCCTCCACTTTTTCTTATTTGAAAAGAAAGAAAGTTTCAATATTAGAGCAGCAGAGTTCTGCAGCAAAATTACTGGGGTGTAACAAAGCATGCAAGTCAAAAATGAGTACCTTCGGTTTCTTACTCTTCCTTGCAATAACTGACAAAAAGAGAAATGCATAATAGCTATCAAGAGACTGTCCTGCTTGATGTGCTATTATTTTTTCATTTATTCTTTTTAAACAATAAAAAAATACATATTGTGTTTCCAAATCTTTTTGCTCCATCAAGCAAAATTCATATACATTCACATATGTACCACAGAGAAGGTGCCTGATAGGAGGAGAAATAAGGCTAATGAAAACAAAAAGAATTTATTGTAAAACCCAGATCGTCTCCAATATCACTACAAACACTGCACCAACAGAAAAAAAAGAAAGCAAACAAAAATCCAGTCAAACCTACAAATGTGCATTACCTTTGAGAACTTTAAGGTCAAAACTTGGTCACCTATCAAAGCAGGGAAGTTTTCAAGAGCTTAATCATCTTATCTTCCCACTACACAAAAAGAAGCTGACATCATTTTGTCATAGTAATATTAATATTCTGTGACAAAGAGCTTTCTTTCTTTCTTTCCAAAATGACCTGCTATGAGCACTTTCCTTCCTGAGAGTGCTTCCTGAGTGCTCCATGCAGGAGCAGTTTGTTAGCCTACATGCTGTGGGAGGCACCCCAGGTAGAAGCAGATGAAGAGTGTGAGGAGGAAGAAGCAATGGCAGAGCAATGCATCACAGACTGACCATAGCTCCACACCCTATGCCTCTATGCCCATTAGGGCAGAAGAACATAGAATTGAAATCGAAGTAGAACCCAGGAAGCAAGGAGACAGGAGGAAACGGCTTTTGGTTTCCTCTTAGTTCTCACTACTCCACACTGTTATTAACTGGCAATAAACCACAGATTTCAGCCAAGCTAAGTCTATTTTGACTGTGATGGTAATTTCTGACTGATCTTATCTCAACCTATGAGCTTTTTTCATGATATTTTCTCCCCTTGTTTTTTGAGTAGGGGGAGTAAGAGCAGTACCTGACCAGTCAAGGTCAACATGATTGATTTTTCAAAATTAGTTTAGAACCTGAATATGAACTTATCAGTCTAACTTTTCTTTCTCAAAATCTGTTAACTTTCAAAGACTTAGTTAAAAAAACATAATACCTTCCTCACCAAAGTATTCACAAGAAGTTAACAGTGGGTTTTTTTTTTTTTTTTAATGTATAAATCAGGGATTTTATATTGCAGCCTGTATTAAACAATATGCTTCAAAATATCACTGAAGCAAAAAGAAAATTCCAACTGATGATTCACCACTGAAAAATACTTCATTGTATCTTTTAGGGAGCAATTCATTCTGACTTTGCTAACAGAGAACACAATGGACTGACTCCACTATCTCTGGATTAAAATATTTCATTAACAACCCTAACACAAGTCAATGCTAGAAATGTTCTTTCCTTTCTCTACCCAAAAAGAATAAAAACACAAGGGTAAGTCCTTAACTGGCACAGAGGTAATATCAGAGGTATCGTTTAAGACCATCATCACAAAACATCAACTGCTTTATGACAAGACTTCCAAGCCAGATTGCTCTGAAAGCTCTTAAGGTGTTGGATAAAGAAGGCTTACACCTCAGAAGAGGCAATGAAACATAATGTACATGAAACATTTTGAAAGACAAAAGGCAGAACTCAATGCATCTATAGAATATAGTTTACATTAAGCAAGTGGAATAAAACATGCAACAAAAATACATAAACATTACATTGGAACTGCTCTTACCTCATGGTTGTAATCCAATATCCCTTTTAAAATTTTCTTCAGGTTGCTTACCTATTGTTCAAGAAGACAATGCAATAAATGCAGACAACAGATCACAGAGACAGAATCATAAAAGAGGCAATCAGAAGAATCATACAAAAGAATTGTAAGATCATATCTCTTTGCACAATAAAATTATATTTAAACATATTAAGATATAACTAAGCAAATTATGCAGTATTCCCTTGTGATCAGGCTGCCAGATCTGATCACAAAATCTTTATGAAATGTTAATGAAAAATAACACAGTCTTAAATTTTCTTTAGATTAGATTCTAAAGCATGAATCTTCTTTGGAATACTTGGTTAACTTACTATACGTATTTTTATCTGTAAACTGAAAAATTTTCTTATCTTTCTTTAAGCATTACAGTGATCAATTTTCTCGACAGGTAAATCTCTTCTTCCAAACCAAGACCAGTTACTGCTCCTTGCAATCATCTATTTAAAAACACATGTAAGCATAACTTATTAATGTTCCCATTAATTATTTCTCCTAGTTCTTTCATTTGTGTTTGTTCCTCCTTTAACTCAGTTCCTTACAATCAAATGTCAGTCTTGTAGTATCATGGCAAAATTCACATTTCTCTGCAACGCCTTCAGTTTCATACAAAGATAGCTTCTGTTCCACTTGCAAAACCAATGGCATCAGTTAAATATCTCCTGCTGTGCAGAATCTATGCCATGCTTCTTCAGTATTGAAGGGTTTCAGCTCTCTTTTTGGTAAAAACCCGGTTAGATCAAATATAGGAAATTGTGAAGAAAGCTATAAAAATTGCCAAATGATCTCATAGGTGATGTTTAAAAGAAAAAAAAAAATTTTTTTTTGGTAATGTAATTGCTATAGATTACAACAGTGTCCAAGTATATCAGCAAGAAATTTAGATAACAGAAGCAGTGTATTATTTCCTGTGATGGAAAAGTCTACAAACAGGTTCTATAAAGACTGAAGAGAAATGAGAGAGTGGTTACAGAAGATGAAATGTGATTATTGAGTTATCTTAGACATAAGTAGCATAAGAATTCAAAAACCACTGCTGCTAACAACAGTACCCACGGTGACAAACTGTGAGATTATAATGAATGGAGTAAAATGAAAACAAAACTATCAAACCTCAACTGTCGTTAAAGCTTCTATTATACTCGTATTTTACTTCTATATCCTTGAGAACATTCTGGAAATATCCAATGAGGAACTTGGCAGTGGATTAAATCTACCTTGCAAAAGGTCTGAGAAAACACTACAGAATACAGTTGCGAGACATGATACTGAAATCCAAGGATGAACTCAACACTTCAATATTCAACAGGCAGACAAAATAAGATGACTGAAACAAAACACCTTTTCTACAGAAAACTCAAGAAAGAAATAGGCTATACCTGTTAACACAAAACATCTGTTAGCCCTGAAGAAATCACCTCCAGAGCTATGAACAATTACAACCAAAGTCTACAACAGATTTAAGATTTTAAAGAAATACAAATCACTTAATTTTTAAGTCAAATCACATAACAAATACTGCACTGATTGGAATAGTAATTTTCAGACTTGATTCATTAAAATCTTCCAGTTGGTAGTTTACCTGAGTCTGCTGCAGAAAGTGCCATAGAAACACAAGGACCATGTTGCAGAGTTTATGTCCAGCTTACCAATGAGATTATTGTGAGGAACCTTGAATTTGAACATAATCCCAGAAATGAGAAACAAAGTGGAACATCCTAGCACAGAAAATACTTTTTTTTCCCCTTTTCTGGGAGCACTGTTTGAATTAAACGTCTTAAACACAAGGAGTTACCTTCCTCCATATAACTTTCACAGAGCTTAATGCTGCGATGCTGTTAACAAAATCAGTATTGATCAAAATCTGTCATGAATACTACTGTACGTGACAGCATCTTCCAAAAAAGAAAACAAAATGAAAAAAAATTGTCTTCAAGGTCCCACTTTATTCCACTGTCAATCAACAGTATCAAGATAACTTGCTTTCAGGAGTTAACTACATCATCTTTGAATCAGGCAGACAATCATACAGTTATAAAGCTAAAGGAGCTTCTTCATAGACTGGTTTGAACTTAACAATAATCTTCAATACTGCTAGGGGAGTTCTCTCTTTTTACTTCATTTTACTTGTCTGTAGTGAATACACTTAGATGGCCCTATTGCCAGTGGCAGAGAACCACAGCAAACTACCACAAATGTGTTCTGTTTTGAGATTCAACTCAGACAACCCTTTAACTAAGGCCAGGCCATAGAATAAATTCTAACACTTAAAACAGAGAGGAGTGAAAATGAACAACAAATATAGAAGAGAAAAGCAAAGGGAAGTGTTAAAGATGATTATTTCTAGAAGTCAAGCAAGTTATAGTTTTTAATTTTTTTTTCCTCTTTTTTTCTGAAGGACACAGAATAACTACAACTCATTAACAAAGACCATTAATTCATGCAATGGCAGAACACAAGAGATACTGTTTCCAATATGGATTGTGACTATAAAGTGCTTTACAATCTTTCGGAGATCAGCTCACAAGCACATGGGATCCCTATTCGGTTCCATCAGCAATCTGACTAATTTCACTAATATCCACTGCAGATTTTGTTGATATTCCTTATGTTAAATGATCATTAACCAGTCAGTTACAGCCATGTTGGCTGCTGTACATAGGGATGACACACTATATGAGACTGACTGACCCTTACTCTGCAGTATTAAGCTGATAAACTCACTAGAAAGAAAGCAGATATGATTTCCCTCAAGGTTTCTAAAGAAAACATATAATCTGACACTGCAAGGCTTAAGGCTCTTGGGGGGGGGGGGGGGGG
>VXAB01006561.1:0-17453 GCA_013399175.1 Odontophorus gujanensis
GCTCTGTTTCGAGCCTTGAACTAGCCCCTCCACCCCAGCAGCCCTCATTTTGTCCCCTTCCCCCTTCATACCTAGTTTAAGGACCTGTCAATAAGTCCTGCCTGTTCCTCGGCTAGAATCCTCCTCCACCTCAGAGACAGGCTGCTTCCATCTGCAGCCATCATGCCAGGTGCCAAGTAGATTGCCCCGTGGTAAAAAAAAAAAATACAAAAATTCCTATGTTTGCACCAACTCTTAAGCCATTTATTTAAGAGGTGGGCTTTTTGGATCCTCCCAGTATCCTTTCCTGCCACTGAAGTTATAGAAGAAAAAATCACCTGCACATCTGTTCCTTCAACTACTTCAAGTTACTCCGTAAGAAGCACTTCTTACCTCTTTTTTCACAGTTTATTCTCTGAATAACAGTATTTGTTATTTGGTCCAATTTATTATGCCAGAGTTACCTATGAAAATTACTGTCATTAGACACTCATGAACAAACTTTTAGGAGACTTTAGAGAAGAGTTCAGTAAAATCACTAAAGGTTTCTTGTGATGAGACACACTAGTAAGCTGACAGCTAAAACACACGTCTTATAGAAACTGCTTCTGTACTATTTTAATTAAGAACAAAACCACGCACACAAACTGAATAATTCACATACATCCACAGAAAATCTGTTGCATTTTATATTGTTTTATGCAACAACACATAATTCCTCAGGATTTGGTATCATTAATCAGGAGATTTTCTAAAGATTTCTGTAACAGTATCATCGCTTGTCAGTCCTGGTTAAGGCCTGACAAGTGAACCCAACTGATGGAGATGCTACAGTTTTTGTAATTTCTGAAAAATCATTACATTTCTCAGATGACTGTTATAGTAATCATAAGACAGTGATGGCCCCAGAAGTCAAAAGGACTGAAAAAGTCTACTGACAGAATTTTAGCCCACAAAAATCAACCTGAATTTGTCTCACGAGTCTCAGTCAGAAGTTCTGAAGATTTGTTCATAAATTGCACCAGGTAAGGAAACAAAAACAAAACTAAACTTGTTTTACACAAATTAGGAATTCTGTGTAAGGCTTGTGCATTAAGAAACATGGACTGGAGGTATGCCTCCATCACACAGCTCCTGTGAATCTATGAACACAACTTGCATGTATTGGTTTTCCATATTCTAAGATGCTTTTCCTTGCTTTCTGTTACCTTTACCCTGCAATCTCTTATGAGCATGTAGTTTTGTCTTTATAGATAACACAGCAAATACTTAGCATAAGGAATGAAATGCTTACCTCACTTAAGTTCAGGGATCTTTCTACAGCCAAATCAAAATCAGGGCCTGGATTTAATTTGCAGATTTTACTTTTACTCTCTTTTTAATCTACTTTTGAATGCACAGAAAACAAGACATATCTCACAGGATATATTTTCTATCGAGCGCATAAAATAGTTCGGCTTCAGAAGCATGTGCTAATTGTTTGCTCATGTGATTTTATTAGATATTTTCTTGTTCCCTCTATATATTTATACTATTCAAGGTACTGAGTGTCACTGAAAACAGTGTCACTTATGAAAGTGATAAACTTGTACTTATAGGATTTTGAACTTATTATAAATGCTGGACTAACTTGCAGACTAATTATGAAAAAATATGAAAAATAAAACAATAAATAATAATAATAAACCTGGTGGAAAAGATGGATTTATTCCACATTTACATTAACTTTGGGATATGGATGAGGCAGTATTCTTTTCTTCTCCATTGCGCTGTAGTGCTGAAGCAGTTTTTCCACTTTCAAGTACCAAGGTCATGTACTTTGATCTGCAAGTAGTTCTGCTCTTCATTTCTTCTCTCATCTACAGGTGTATGTGACTGATCTTAAACAACTAAAAGGTAGTGTCTTATCCATGTTATTCCCTCCTATTCTGTGTTTCCTTTTCAAAATAATAATAATAATAAAATAAAAATTAAAGAGTAATAAGTGTTTCTGTGCTGTCAAGCAGACCAGAATTTGCTATGATACTTTCAACTCTAGAAATAAAGTCTGCAATACAAAATTAACCCCCTACTTTACAATTCCATTAAAGACTTCTCTCTGAACAAAGATGTATACATACTAATGAAGAGTCACAACCCCCACACTTTAAGTGACAAAGTGACAAAAGAAGCTGTACTGCTTTATACTCCTATACATTAACCCAGAGCTCATGCAGAGAAAAGTAGCTTGCATTCAAGTGCCTGGTCTAGGGAGCCTGCTTCAGCAGGGGGATTGGACTAGATGATCTCTAGAAGTCCCTTTCAACCCCTACAATTCTGTGATTCTGTGAATAGTGTGAATGTCAGTGTTTTATACAGCACCAGTAACTTATCAGCCACTTATCGGTCACTTACAACTATGCAACCCACCAGAAGCTGTGAAGCTGAATGTGTGTCAAAGACAGGATGCTGGAGGAATGGACCTAACACAATCTGCTGAATTTTTGTTACTTCTAGAAATGAGCAACATGAAAGAATCCTTCTTACTTTCCAAGGCTGGTATTGTTGCAAAGACTGGAATCAGGGCAGAGGGGAGAGAGAGTTTTGTGAGTTGCCTCAGCACAGACACTTGTTTCAGAAAGCGTTTCTGAGTATGTACTGAAAAATATGGAAAAAATAATGTTATTTACTACTTATAGTGTAAAAAAATACTATTTTTCAGACTGTAATTTAATTTTAAACTTTTCTGGGCAGAACAAACAATGAAGAAGACTCTTCTGTTTTCACCACTTTAACAAAAACATATAAAGGGAAGCACTTTTTCCTGAACTATTAGTCTCCAGGAACAACTAAATAAAACAGTACTAACCAGAGGCTTTGTATTCCTAAGAATATTCTAGATATTTTTCATTTTCTTTCTTGTTTATGCTAAGTGTACATTGCAAAGGACATAAACGGTTAGAGGTGAACATCAGAGTTGTTTTTAATACATGAATCTCCTTCCCTTTCCCTTTCCAATGAGCTCGTCTAATGAGACCTGAGTGTGTGCATGTGTATATGTAAGAAGACATTTCAGTCCTCAATAAACTGTTTACTGTTCAAACATTAAATAAATGTAGAACTGTTTTAATCAGCTGAACAAATATTTAATGTACACTCCAATGTAAGAGCTACGTTTAAAAATATCTTCTATGCAGCTATGACACAGGGAATTTATGGAAACTAGTGCCTTGAAAGGTAAAACAAACACTGTAGAAAGAAAATATGCACACAGAAGCAGAAGTCACGTCTTGTCAACCCCTATACAATGTGATCTGCACTACTGACATTATCGGCCTCTAAGTCTGACTTGTTAGCAGGATTGACTTACTAAGAAAAATGATTTAGTTTTCAAGAAGTAGTAATTTCTAGGCAGAAAAAGAATTACTTTCTAATAAATTAATAGAGCAGTGTAATGCACAGTAACGTTAATGTTATGGTCACAGCAGGGCTTCCTCTGTAGAGTAAATGTTTGTTTACTCATTGGGAACCAAACACTGAAGGTCATTCATTGCAGGGGTAGCTGGATTTCCTTCTACAGCTGCTAGAAAGAATTTGTAAAAAAATTCACAGGAAATTGTAACTTCTTTTAAAACACATGTGCCTGAATAGTTTCTGTGTAAATAAAGTACAAGGCTGGCAGAAAGCATTTCTTTTTCTTTTCAGAGAAAATCTCTTAAAAACACACACGTATTTCACCTTGGCTCTCTATTTTCATAATGTTTGTAGCCCTCTTCTTGTCCTTTATTGCAGTGAATTTGTATCAGCCGGAAGTTTTCCAAATGATCATGTAGTGGCAGAGAGGTATTTGTTTCCATTGATCTCACAACTAGTATGCCTAAATATGCCACAGCTTTATCACCTCTATGCTCAAGTGTGTTTTGCCAAAAAAATAAAAAGCCATTAGAACTTTCTGCAAAAACACATTTTTCTCATAAAATGCTTGCTATATTGTACAGAAATACAGATGCAGAACTATGCAGAGTACCTTTATTGAAAGAGTTTGCACTGAAACACAACACAAGTTCTGTTAACTTAAATGCCTAGAAGAGCAAGAAACAAAACAGTCAGGAACAGATCAACTTCAATTAGATATGAATTCAACTCAGTCATACCCCTTTCATGAGGCAATCAGCAAAAATTATTCTGCTGTTAGATCTCAAGGGATCGTACTGGGGTCACGCAGACCTCTATCTTCAAAAATACCGTTACCTTCTGGTGTAGATAATGACGAGAAAGTGTTAATAAACAAAAATAAAAGAAGTCTACAACTGGACGTCTGTGAAAGTTATGATGTGTCTATGCAAGGTTGAAGACAACTGTGCAGTCTGGGGCTCCTCTTTTTCACAAAGGATGTGTTTTAATTCAGCATTAAGTCAGGTAGACATTTCAAGATGAACCAATTCTAGTTTAAGCTCCAAACTGTTGTCTACTGAATTCCTCACCTGAAATCAATTTTCCATTTTTCTGATACGGTCACTGTAGTAATCAGAAATACTAGCATTTATATTAAAAAATATCCAATATCACTAACAAGAAATCCAAAGATATATTTTAAATACACCTTCAATTTCTTCTGACTCCCTCCAAGATTTTGCAATATAAATTTTTATTCCAATATTACGTGTCTCATTCCTGTAGCATTAAAATACTGTACCATTCCTGTACCATTTTGAATATTTTTTGATAAAAGCTTCACTTTTTAATATCAATAATACAACAAAAATCATAAAACCATAACAGCAACACAGGTGTACTATTTTCTCTTAATAATTTTCTCAGACATAACAACTTCACTGTAAAGATCCTGGTTGAAATACGAGCTTGGACACGACTATTCTTAGAAAAATAAACAGTATGTCCATTCCATATGCACTTGCTCAGGATATATCTGGAAAACAGTGAGATGTAATATCTACGTTTATAACATTCAGAAGTTTTAGTCCATCAGAAGTTATCTGGAACTCATCTGTGCTGAAGAGTAGAATCAAGGAGCATGAAATATTCCGTCCAGTAGCCCAGCCCTTCTCTAAATTCTTTCTGGAATGCAAAAGCACAGTGCAAATTGCATTTAGCCATAGTTAGAAAAGTTGTGTGCACCTCCAGGAACAGCAGCAGGCCAAGTGGAAAAATGTGGCCCTCCAGCAGTTATTTGGATCACACAGTGCAAAAAGAAATAAACAAAGTGCTTCACAAGATTAGAAATTAACTTTCCCCAAAAAATATAGATAATTGTCTTTTTACCCTAATTCTATTTATCTGACTCTGTCTGGATCCCTACCTAAAGTGTAGACACTCTTATGAGGAATACTCTCAGTTCCTGAGCTGAGGCCTAATGCTAGAAAAATGAGCATACCTGCTGGTTCTCATTCATCTGCTCCTATTAAAATAGAGGTGCATACTTCATGACTCCCAGGGCTTCTATATCTAGCTATAAGGACAAAGACATTATTATTACTGGTACTTCTTTACAATCAAGATAAAGATATCTATAATGTTAAGCCTTATAAAAACATGTAAAGAAATTTCAATGCAAAAAAAATCTATGTAATAGATAAATTTAGACAGATTTGGATAATGAAGAGAGGAATAGACAGAGATTAAGTATATTTCTGGAAAGGTTAAAGGGCTAGAAATTCTAGTTTCTGTTAAATTACATTGTGGCTCAGTGGAGTTTGAAATAGAGGCTTCTTAATGTTTCATTTCTAAATTCCCTTCTATGAATAAATCTTAAAACAAGGCCTGATTCTAAAAACTCCTAAGAACATTTCAGACTCCACTAAATTCAAGTAATAAATGTTAAATCCTTAAATAGTCTAATGATTAATCCTTCACCAATGAAACCAATAAGAAGTTTGTTATCCTAGTGAATAAAGACTGGAAGAGAACTTTTTTTTTTTTTCTTTAATCTCCAGAGAGTCACACTAATCTTAAAAGAGATCTATTTGCCAACATGTTTTGGTATGTTGTAATTTTGAAATTTTGCAGTTGAACAAAAATTGCTATTGGATGGTTCACTCAGATAATTTTGTACACATATAACATGGAATTCATAATCCTGATCCTATCACAGATATAGGATATAAAGCTTGAAACTGTTGAAGGGAGCAATAACATATTTTGTTTGAACAAAGATAAATTCCAGGGGAAAAAAATGGGATCACGTAAGTCTTTATCTACTGAAGTTATTTGTTGGTTTTTGATAAGTTTAGATTAGACACATGCATCTCTGTTAACCATTTGTTCAATCATGGATATTTACTTCTTGTCATTGATTTAACTAAATTATAGCTTTTGAAAACGAATACAAATCTTAGAGATTCTTTGATAGTCAGAAGTAAAAATTCCTATCTGGGGAATATAGGTGCCAGATACTTCTTAGAAACAAATTATATCTCCTCACATAGAATCCTAAATCATAGAATCATTGCCCTTGGGGACAGTGGAGGAAGTTCTCCTCTCAAGTACACAAGGATTCCTACAATTTTTTTAAAGAAATGGTCTTTGGCTGACATGAAATATGAAGTAAAATTAACTGAATAACTTTATTTTCTTGCAAATTTTACCTCCTTTCTGTTCTTAGTAATGGTTTTATAGAAATATGTATTCATGCAATGAAACCTCAGTTCTTAGGAAAAGCAAAAACTTTTATAATACAAAGGAAGAATAAATAAAACAGATTACAATATTTATGTATGATATAAATACAGTATATATTGAAAGTGACAGTCACAACTCATAGACACATGCAAAAAAAGTAACTCTTCCCAAAAGTGCAACGAGGCCATGTATAAGACTACTGTTTGGCTTTTATGTGCATGATACTCTCTTGTCATATATAGAGCTAAGGACCTCCCTTTCCTATTACATGTGTGTCCAAAGATAACTTGGCCCACAATAACTGATTATCACATCACGTGCTTCTTTGTACATTTAGTAGCAAATTCATATGCAAAAACAGGGATAAGGTGAAAATTAATACAGATGATTATCAATCTGGATTTGTACTGGTAAATCCAAATCAGAAGTTTCAATATATAATCTCAAAATAAAAATATAAGCATACCAATTTTATCATATCCTCCTGTTTGTTTATTAAATTTTACTTGGAAGCAGACAGCCAACAAAGAAATTCTGATAAGGTGGGATCTCAGGTGGGATCTCTGTTTCATTATAGTTTGACAATAGAAACTCATCTCAGTTCCACCTTCCAAAATTGTTTCTGCTTCATAGATTCACTCTGTAGGTGTAAAAATTCCCATTCAACAGGTACACACTGCCATCTAAAGGCCAGTTTCTGGACCTTTTTAGACCATTTGGGTTCTAAATTTTCTGTTTCCACTGGCGCTCCTCCCTGTGTTAAACCTGGAAATCTGTAAAATCAGGAAGCTGAAATTTTGAAAGAAAATATAGAGAAAGTGAACTAAATTATCGTTGAGATTCAAAAGAAAGGTAATGCTGACTTAGGCTCTGCAGTCCTGTCAATGACAACTCTGCCTCTGAATATCAAGGTACTTGACGTGGCTAAACAGACTAGACGCATCTTGCTACGCACAATGGACATACTTTAATTTGAACTCTGTTTACCAGATATCAAACTGATATATTAATAAGTGTAAAAGCCAGATTTTAGTAGAATTAAGGCACTTACCAATAGAAAAAAACCTAAATAGATGCCAGAACATTAAATAAAATACTGCATGTTTGCATATAATCTGTGGATAATAGTGACGTACTCCTTACTTTGTCTTCTAAAGCAGATGAATTCCTTTATAAATTGACATTAAATAGTAAATCATTTAGGTTGTGTATATTTTTTTCGAGAGCCCTAAGTTTAGCTGCACATTTATACCTGTGTGAATATTTTATCACCTACCTTCACACTCATCTTCATTAGAAAAAAGAGAGGCCCAGTAATCTCCTTCAAAGAAACACAAGGATGTCACACTTCAGGTTACTCTCTAGATGAATGGAATTTTGTGATTGCCTACATATATTGTCTGTTGATTTCCTTGGAAGTGGGTGACTCAGTACATTCCCATCATTCTGAGGATCCTCTGGAACTTATCAAAACTATATTTATTTCTAAGGGTGACAAGATATGAGAAGGGTGAGCAGAATTTGACCAAAACCAAGCAGGTCATATTTTCCATTGATAAGATTTGGCAAGGAAAGCTGATCAGCTTTCATTTGAAGCTCTCTCTGTGTTCAGTGTCCAAACTATAGATAGAAGGCACAAGATGAATTATCTCCCGAACTACTTCTTGCAGCTTCACTTGAGAGCCTCCACATGCCATGAATTCAAATAATATGTTACTGACACAGCACAAAAACACAAATAAAATGGAAATAGATATTTTATTCCCTGTTTCCAGGAATGTCTGTAGTTAAAGTAAAATCCAATGTTCTGGTTATTTATATCCAATTTTCTCACAAGGACCTGAGAACTTTATAGCCTCACTACTACCACTGTAGCAATTACAGCATAGAGAGGAGGTTCAAAGAACTAAAAGACTTCTATAAAACCACATGAGCCCCATTAAGTAACAGTAATATCTAGAATACAGACAATGAGAAAAATTTCTTTGATAAAATATTTGCTAAGACAAATTAACATTCTGGTAGTGAGAATGTTAGTTAGTTTGCAAACATTAACATTTAAAAAATAGATTCCTGACCCTAAATCTAAATACTAGTTTAGAAGCTTATAATTTGAGATTATCAATGTAGATAGATAATGAAATAACCAGAGGAAACACCTTCAGAGCAAAGCATCTTGATCAAAGGAGCTGGTATGCAAACACTGATTCCTTCCCCAGATGGATGTAAGCCCAGGAACATTGAGTGTATGAGCAGCCCCGTCCTCTTACCTCAGAAGAGGTGGCAATCAGGGCAAGCACCCAAAGCTCCAGTGTAAGCTATGAAAACAACCCAACTTTATAGTGTCTTTGGTCCCTGAATCCTATTGCTATTACAATTGGTCAGCCTACCCCTTATTATGTTGGTACAATATACAGAAAGTGAAATAGGGCTACGAAATCATAGTTTGGTTGGCATAGAAAAGGATTAATATGACGCTTAACAACCTTTAATATGATGATATTTGGGATATGTTTTAGACTGGTTGGTTTTAACTTGAAAATCTTATTACATGCTCTAACAAATTACATCATTACCATAGTGTAAAACACCAGTCCTTCACCATTAGTATAAATAAAAAATAGTACAATAGACAAATCAAAAATTACATATTGCACTATTTGTGTGAAATGGAGAAATTTCTGCTTCCTCATGTAGTTTTGCATACAAAATTGATTTGTTACACATCATTTAAATAATGAAAAATTTTTAATTGTTTGGTTGACTGGTTTCCAGCAGCTAAGAATGGTTTCTATACTCACTTGTACCACTTGCTCCTGTCTCTGTTTACCACAGGTGAGAGGTGAAAGGTAGAGAAGTCTGTCAGCACTTATTTTTTCTACTCTCCAAAGCCACACTCCCTTGGATTTTAATTTTGGCCACCTTTTTAATTTAGTTCTTGTAATACTTTTTCTACCATTACACATACATTTACAAATGAGTAGTATATTTTTCTGCTAGAAACATGATTGATGATTTCATAGGGTGCATTTCCTGATGATGTAAATAGTTTAAGTCAGTAAAGTCTACTTGCTCCCACTAATGCTAAGCATTTTTTTAATTGCCTCTACACTTTAAAAATCTGTTTATCTTCATTAACAGCTTCCCTCAAGTTCTCACTTGCTTTTTGCTCTGGTCAAGAACTAGTGGAACTCCCAGAGTAAGCACAGTCTGCATTAAAAGTACTTCATTTTATTCACATACTTGTTCAATGGAAAGTTTATAGTGTGAAATTTTGTCTCCCCATTAAATCTGCTGAAATAAATGAGTAATTATCTCCTTCAAAGATCTCAGAATCCATAGTACAAATGGGACAATGGAAGTTTCTAATAAATGAAATAAAATATACCTTGTTCCAAGCAGAGGGCATCTAGAATACAAAATATTGGCTATGAACTTTTTACACTAGATATGTATGTATGTTTCATATATAGAAAGATAGTATGTAGTCTCTGTGAGGAGGAGAAACTTGATTGAACATTAACTTTCCAATCATAAAAAAGCATTTGACTATCTATTTTTATCTCTCAATATATTTGATTGGCTACAAAGTCGTAATTAGCCTGCAAATACTGTGCTTTGTGATTGTTCTTCATTAGCCAAAGTAATACAGAATAGAATGCAAAGAGCATGTTTTTATTTTCTTTGTGTGCTGAATTGGGATGAGGGAAGACATCAAACAAATTTTGTTGAAAAAATATAAAATACTTTTGGGAGAAAGTTAGTAGCTTTTTGTATCATTTTCCAATTCGGATTTAAAGACATAAATGGCAATTTAGTTGTACCTGTTACCTCAAATTTTGAGAAAAATGAGCAAAGTGTCCAATATGCAATACAACAAATGTCTGAATCTTATGAAAGCTTAATGGCTTATTTCTCAAAACAGAAATAAAAAAGGGAGGAAAAGTGCATGGGAGGAAAAGTATTGTTTCTTCTCTTTGAAAAAGCATTGAAATATGTTCAAAAACATTTTATAAGGTCACACTAAAAAAAGAGTAATTGGAAGAAAAATTCTGCTTGTCTAAGCGAAGAGCGCATTTGTAGCAGTAGGGTAAATGTTTTATCGATTGAGAAACTGGGAAACTCAAGTCATTACTCACCATGGGCTAAAGAATAATTGCTAATGCTCTGGTGGAAAGATTAAAAACAGTTTCTGGAAGTATTTCTTACAATGATCAATGGTGTATCATCCCAGGCCATTGGATCTTCAATAACATTTTTCCCTTTTGGGATACAATCAATTTTTATAATATGATTCATTTGCCAGCAGGCATACTTTCTTCACACGATGAAAAGGCACTTATGCACCTTATACTGTTGAAAGGTAATCTTATACAGTCAGAGCTCAAGCTCTGATATAAAAGATTCTTCCAAATTATCTCTATTTCTAAGTGGATTTGGGAAATAGGTGTGGTGAATGGCTGCTAGCTTTTGTATTGCTTTCCTCCCATTTCATTTTCCGTCAAAGTCATTTTAAATCTTTTTAAATAGTCATGATTATAATTGAACAGTTGTGCACTAGGAGATGAGCAGATATGAAGGTGAATCATTCTCTGGCCTGTGGGTGGTTCAAGTAATTTATTACATTCATATTAATGGTAATGATAATTAAAGTCAGAAGTAACTACAAGAGTACTCTGGATTACCTGGGAAGTACTTCACATAAGTAAGCAACAGTTGTCCACTACTTTAAAATAGTGTAACTAAATGAATAACTATTTAAAGAATTAAAACTATCAGGATTACAAAATAATGACATGTACACGAACACAAAATGCTTCATACTTTTAATAGGAAACACCAGTGAAGGAGAGAAGAGTTTTGCCTCTTTGACACAGCAGACTGCTGATTTAATTGATAAACTGGAAAGGTAGTCATCAAAGCTCATTCACAGTTCCAGCTAATACCAGGAAAATCCTTACACTGGAATAGCTATAAAGCAGTGCAACACAGATGCAATCAGGACTGCCTGACTTTCTGACCAGTGCCAACACTATTAAGTTGAAAACCTAAAAAAGTTTCAACCACGATGACTCTTATTACATTTCAGTTTTACATGTCTTCACATTTCTTGATGACGAGAAATTTCACAGTAAAACCCTACTAATCTTTTAAGTCAAATCCTATATATGTAAGAAGCTCAAATAAGACTAAGAATATAATTGGTAACATCAAATAATCTGATACATATTCTCCTGTTTGTACAATTTCTGTTGAATTTAGTTAAAAGAATACTGCAAGACAGAGTTTGGCAAATAAAAAGACTGTATTACACAAGAGCTCTCATCTTGACAGAAAACAGAAAATTACTTACATGGAAATAATCTCAAAGTACAAACTCAAACTCAAAAATAATCATCAGGTTGGACAATTGGCCTCATCTATGTTAATGCTAGTGGAAGACTGAGGGATGGGGCAGTTAGTTGCCAAGCAGAACAGAAGTGATTACTCAGCCTTTCTTGTTCAAATAGGATTAAACAAGTTTTGCAGAAAGAGTGGATGTATATAAGGCTGCAGACATTTTCCTATCTGTTTATAATGTAACCATGGGACTAAATCTTCTAATGCTACAGTGGAACTGGAGAAGACCCGCCATTTCAAGAATTATACTTCAATCAGAATTGAGCTGCCAAAGATCCAAACAGAGAGAATACAGAGCTTAGAAATTTTCATTTTCCGCTAACATAGGAAATTATTCAAAGAGCCACATATCAAGACTTTCTAATGTTGATGTTTATTTAACTGGTTAATAATGCAGGCATCTATTTATTCTTGATGCTGCCACCTAGCTTTACCTTCAAAACAAAAATTGTAACCTCACTATAGCATTATACAAGCCACTGTAACTTCAGATGAGAAGTGCTAAATATTTCCTTCTTCACTGATTAGCACAATCAGCATACATTTACAATCACTGACTCATAGAATTTCTCAAGTTGGAAAAGACTTACAAGATCATCAAGTCCAACCTCAACCTGACCATACTACCCTAACAACCCACCTGTAAATCATGTCCCCGAGTACCACATCCAAATGGATTTTAGACACGTTCAGGGATGCTGGCACAACCACCTCCTTGGGAAGCCTAATCCAGTGCTTAACAATCCTTTCCATAAAGAAGTTTTTCCTTACATCCAACCTAAACCTCCACTGGTGCAACTTGAGGCCATTTCCTCTTGTCCTGTCACCTGTCACCAGTGAGAGACTAACCTCACTCTCACTGCAATTACCATTCAGCATTTTGATGAGAGGAATAAGCCCATAGAGCATATACTTCAAGCTCTTCACATGCCTTGTTATCCTTGTTTGAAACTGCTCCAGCACCTCAATGTCCTTTCTGAATTGAGGTGCCCAAAACTGAACACAGTTCTCAAGGTGGGGCCTCACCAGAGCCAAGTACAGGGTAAGTATTACTTCTGTAGTCCCGCTTTCCACACCATTCCTGATACAAGCCAGGATGCCATTGGCCCTCTTGGCCACCTGGGCACACAGCTGGTTCATATTCAGTCAACTGTCCATCAGCACACCAAGGTCCCTTTTTGTCACACAGCTTTTCATCCACTCCTCCCCAAGCCTGTAGTGTTGCCTGGAGTTTATGTAACCAAAATGCAAGACCTGACACTTGGCCCTATTGAAACTCATACAGTTTACCTTGGCCTATTGATGCAGTCCCTCTCTGTAGCATCTTTCTACTCTCTGGAAGATCAGCACTCCCTCCCAGCTACGTGTCATCTGCAACACTTCCGGTCCTACATTTTGTAAATCACTCTCTGTCTTGTGTTAGCAACTAATCTATGATTTCTTGATTCACATACTGGGACA
Source organism: Odontophorus gujanensis (assembly GCA_013399175.1). Lineage (NCBI taxonomy): Eukaryota > Metazoa > Chordata > Aves > Galliformes > Odontophoridae > Odontophorus > Odontophorus gujanensis. The sequence goes on from VXAB01006561.1 coordinate 13,459, forward strand.
AGCTGACTTTCATCAAACCCTAGTGGTCTATAAGTTTATGCTGTTTGAAAATGTTATTGACGTTTATATGAAACTTAAAAGAAATCGGCAAGAAAAAAAAATGTATGGGCACAGAAAATAATCTAATAGAAAAACTGAAAATTGAGCATAGAAAAGCGAAAACTAAGAAGCAAATAGTCTGAAAGAAGAAACAGAAGTGGACGATGAAACTTAATAATGAGGGCAAGTATCAGTACTTATACTTACAAATATTCTTTCTACATAATCTTGTGATTAGATCCAAGAAACTTGAATTTGTTTTAATTACATTCTCTAAAATAAAGAAGGAGCAATAACATAAAACAGTAATGAATAGCATAAAACAGTAGTTTATATTAGTATAATTAAAAAATTATATTCCTAATACTTGAAGGACTCCGAGATTTTCAGTACTTACAAATTCTGAATTGCAGCAGTAATTAAAATTAAGGTTTTTTTTTTTTTATTTAGGGAACATATGTATGAGATTATCAAATCTCTTTGGAATCATGCAAGAAGAAGCAGACCAAAGCTAATGATGCACTGCTCTGTCCATCTGTGATTCTGATTTTGTTTCTTTGTTGTTGCTGTTTCAATAAAAAAAAAAAAAGTCAAAGGGAAGGGAGGAAGAGAGTGGAAAAGACAAGACCTCAAAGGTTAATCAATTTAAAGTGATTTTAAAACCTTATATTATATTACAACATTAAAGTCATAGGATAGTGGACTGGAAGCAATGTCTAATTACATAGCTGCAGACAATCCAAACCAAACAAGTTTGTAACAATAATCTACTACTAAAATCCCTTTCAGACTCTGAAAGAAAACCCAATTCAGACATTCTTGTCAGACTCAGAAATTAAAAATTTTCATAAGACAGAAAGGATTTTCTTGAACAGACTGTCAATTACATTAGAAAAGTTTAACAGAGACAGTACACCAATGTCTATTCATGTCCATTGGTTCAGACCAGCATAATAAACCTTGTCCCTCATAAATAAAATACCTATGTTTACTGTGTCTCCTTATTCAGACTTCTCAGAACTTACCTACTGGCAGATGTTCAAAGATGTAAACCACATTCAAAACAAACATGTTAATAAGCCACATAATGGAGATAACAGCTCCTCTGACAACAGTTTTGCCATTAGTTTCAGATTTCCCTATATAAGCATCCAGACCTATAATGACACAAAGAAAATAGACCTGATTACCAGCATATAAGCATAATTCAGAAGGGTCTGAAAGAGATGTCATGGTTTACGCTGAGATTCTCTAGCTTGTTACTACTGACATCTTTACATGGGACATTTAGTGAGTGATTACAATCTGATTCACTGATCTGAAGCCAACAATCCCTCTAACGTTATTTTAGTTAGCTCAGTTCTTAAGTACCTGTGTACATTAGTTCACTGACGAATTTAGTACTCATCCTATCTTGATTCCCATTTTCTTCATGTCCCTTCAAAATAGTTTGATCAAAATTAGTCAAGAACATTGTGATTTTCTGATCTGTCTGCTTATTTTATGTGCATGACAAAAGTCTTGCTACTATTACATATGCATTCAGTATCAATATTACAGCTTCTATTTGATACTATTCTTAAGTCTCTACTCTGAAATCTGCCTTTTTCTGTTTACATTTTGAGAAAAAGTTTGAATAATCTGACACTTGTATTCTACATTTCTCTAATTTTGGGTCATTAACTACTCATTAGTTCACTAAACAAAATATGCTAACAAACATTACAATAAAGATATATCTGATCTTCTCTTTTATTAACTGCATAAGATAACTTTCTCCTTCTCTCTCTCTAGAACGGCCTCTTTCATGACGCTGACTCATTATGTGTCCTGACTTTCCACCGTGTGATAAATTAATCTGGATTATTTGTGAGATTTGTTTTAAATACTTAAAAGTGTCTCTGTATGTAGACTCACAAAATAAAGCACAGATCAAACAGTCTCACAGCTCCAGAAAGCTGAAATTTTCTGTTTTAACGATGCCAGATGGAGACTGACTGCTAATGTAATTAATGAGATAACTGTAAAGCTCCTGTTCAGCAGCAGACTATCCACTATCCTTTAAATACTCTCTCAAAAGACTAAATTGGTTTTATTTTCCCTAAGTCAACAATTTGATTCAATACACATTATATTTCTGTTCCACGAAAGTACAAAGCTTTGAAGTGCATCAAGATCATAAGCATCAAGATCACAGTACAAGTTTACCTAAAATATTTTTATTAGAAGATAAAGGCCATTTTTTATTACACTCACACTAGAATCTGTCTTGGTCTTCTATCAACAGCACTGGCAAAACTACTATGAGAGCTGCTCCAAAAGTAAGGTGTTCTATTCTATTATGTTGGCCCATGATGTCTGAGATGGTATGACAGTAGAGACTGAACCTTCCCAACAGTATTCCATTGCATTTTTTTGACATGTGACAGATGGCAGCAGTGGGAGTCTAACAAAATGGTGTCTGACATGGAAACATGGATGAAGCAAGAGTGTATCACTGAATTCCTCCATGTAGAAAAAATTGCACTCATTATGCACTCATGATTAGGGGAGTTGTGGAATTTCCTTCTCTGGAGATATTCAAGACCTGCCTGGACGCCTACCTGTGTGACCTGGTGTAGGGAACCTGCTTTGGCAGAGGGGTTGGACTCGATGATCTCTTGAGGTCTCTTCCAACCCCTATGATTCTATGATTTTATGATTCTATGATTGGCATTTGTCAAAGCCTGCTGAATGTTTATGGTGACCAACAAGTGGGTGTGTTTCAGAAGTGGTGACGGTGACAGTGAACTTCCTCTTCTGATGCAGTTTGCTACAAGCACAGCATGCAGGCTCTTGTTCACTGCCGGTCAAAATGCATAGCTAATGATTGTATGTTAAAAAACAGTGTTTTGTAGGTGAGCATTTACTCTACTGAAGAGCGTTATTGTACTATTTGTATCTGATGTAGTTTCTATGGAATTAATTCTACAAGGAAATTACAGCAGACATTACTATCAGGGAAACCAACATACACGGACAAAGAATCATCCTATTTCCAGAAGTTGTGCCTTCAACTAGGAATTGGGTTTTCTTGTGTTTCTATTCCTCTTTCCCTGCTCAAAAATAGCAAATCAGAAGGAAAAATTCTTATGTATGGATGCCTGGAAAAGAAGGGACATCACAAAAATTAAACAGAAGATCTTGAAAAAATGATCCTTCAGCAACTAATGTGCAGCCCTATCATGACGTACCTTCTTCATAATATTCTTAACAATTAACCTCACATTTTTTTATTATATTTGAGAAAAGGCAAATGCTTTTTCCTAAACAGTGCTCATGGTATTAGAACAATGAAGATTCTAAATGATTTTTCAAAGGAAAATAAATAAAATTTTTAAGGTCACTACAGAATACAATCATTTGAATAAGCCCTCATGAAACATAGTCAGCACAACTCATGATCTCCAGAGTCTGTTAAACACTAATGTTTGTTTTGTGTGTGCCAGCAATTATAATCTATTATAATACAGGAATCTGTGCCCCAATTCAGTCACTATTTATGCTAGTCCAAGCCCAACACAAAGCAACATAAAAATTACTTATGGCATTTACTACCAAGAAAAATCTCTACCGATTAATGTAACACTATTAATTTTTCTACTTTCTGTTATTTAGAACTATACTCCATTGTTTGTTTTGCTGATAATGGCAATTCTAGATTTAGTGTATCTAGTTTAATCTCTTTTCAGTAAGATTTAAAGGACCTCTATTTTTGTCTAAATCTTACAGGCATTATCTTCCTTCCTTTTATTTAACATGCTTCTGTGGCTTAGCTTAACACCCAGGTGACTGCTCCTCTACAGGCCCCCACAGCCTGCAGGAACTCCTAAGAGTAGCCTACTACTGCATGGGATCATCATTGCTGCATCTTCCTTCAGGTCTCATCCACTACTGCACTGTGGGCTCCTCCATGG
>VXAB01006570.1:7258-31697 GCA_013399175.1 Odontophorus gujanensis
ATCCTTTTTATTTTATTTTATTTTATTTTATTTTATTTTATTTTATTTTATTTTATTTTATTTTATTTTGTGTGTGTGTGTGTTTGTTTGTTTGTTTGTTTTTGCTTCCCAGCAATTTCTATGTTGTAGATGTTTTGTTGCAGATGTTTTCTTGTACGTTAAGGAGATTTTGTGCATTTGCAAAATAATCTCCATGGCACCACTCAGGGGCTTAGTGTATTAACCATCACAAAGAGTATTTTAATCAGTCTTCCTGTCTTGACAAGAACTGGTATGAGCACTGTAATCACTGTGTTTCTGGGGGAGAGGATCACTCTGTTCATGAGCTGAAAAACTAACCAGACCAAATAAACTATGAACACGTGTTCAAAGTTTTAGCATAGGAATAAATTGCATCTCTTTCATAGCAAAACTGACTGTAAGCTTTTCAGAAATTAAGATCTGTAACTTCAGATGCAAATTATATGTATGGAAAAGTGTTTGCTTGGTCTTTGGCTTGTTTCTGTGTAGCCAGTGCAATTTCTTGGGCTGCAGAAGTCTGTACACATGGATCCTGAGACAGGCTGACTTCTTTAGCAGAAGGCCAGCTTTTCCACGTTACTACAGATGTGAAGAGCGAATAAGCTGACTGCCACCAGTGCTCTACTGCCTTTAATTCTGAGAGTCCTGAGTCAGTCCCGCTGATACTGCTTGACTTGCAATCTTAATCTTCAGTCAGTTTTCTTTACACTACAGTGTTGGTCTTTGGGTTTATGTTATGTGCTGGTACGTATTTGCACATATTCTAAACTAGAAGGAGCAGAAACCATCTGATTTGTCACTAGGACTGCACTAAGAAGCTCCTATATTGCTTTTATTTTGAGAACTTTTCAAGAACAGAGTGACGTAGAAATTCCTGTCTCTTAGCTATTTGCTTCACAGTACTGTATTATCCCTTTCACTGCTGGCATTACAGATCAAATGCACAAACAGAAGAACAAAAGCCAAAACAAAAAACCTGGAGAAAAGACAGTTTTCGTGAAAAGAAAAATTGAGGAACACATGAAACTTTCTGGTTTTGATTTGCTCCTGAATGATGAAACAACTCAGAATATGTATAAAAGGGCGTCTCACATTACTTACAGAACAAAAAGTTGCTGGCTTGTAAAAATGAAAATGAGAGCCTTGAGATGAAAGGGTGTTATATTTTGCCTCAGTCATAAAAAAAGAAAAACTTTTTTTTTCATTCAACTGAACTCTTGAAAAAGTGCTATTTTACTTCGAGACATTTTGGTTCATATCACAGTGTTAACTGTATTAAGCAAAAAGACCAGACAGGGCTTGAATTATTGTGCAGTAATTTATGCTTAGGTGCATTCTCAGGCATGAGCCTGAAGGCTGAATGTTATCAAGTCCCAGAGTGTTTCACATAAATTATGGTAAATAAAGGGAAAAGAAAAAAAGTGTATACAGGCTACAGGGGTCGAACTCTGTTACAGAGATCCCCACCAGTCAGCCTCCTCCTTTGGGATGTTCTAGGTTAGTGGTGGCTGTTGGAGTCACCAGAGTAGGCTCTGCATCTGTTCCTGTGTGGTGTTTTGGGGAAAGCTCCCCCTGTCCCTGCTCTAGGAGACTTCATACAAAATTAATGCAAATAACCTTCAGCTTTTAACAGAGACTAATATCCACTAAAATTTCCTGACACCACCAACTTAAATCAAAGAAGGTCCATAAGTTAATGTTTTAAGGCTATTTTTCCCTCTAATTACTGCTGTTCTTTAATGCTTCAAAATCCAGTCCGGATCAGAGTAAGGATGTGGCACAATGAATAACACTTTTCCAAATGTCAGCACTTTCTGGGTCACACAGATTTCAAATGGGTGCCTTTTAACCGGGATAGGATCCCTTCAGGTTTAAGCCAACAGTACTATAAAAGCCAAAGCTGGAAGGGGAAAGAAAACAACATCATGCCAAAGAGGGAGGAAGAAGGTGAGAGTGAGATACACAGACAAATGTAATATAAATCTGACATTAAAATAGGGGCTGTTAGCTGCATTACCAAATAGGGTACGTGTGCAGGAGCCAGTAGTGACATATAAGCAGTTGTCCAGTTGATAGATGGCAAAAGACAAATTTCCAGGAATACCTCTTTTCTGGAGTAATGAAACAAGAAATGACTAAAAAATCCCTGAAAAAAAAATAAATAAAAAAGGAGGGAGAATAGTGACAACAGCGGAAAGCAAAGCAGCAGAGACAGAAGGGACTTTGGCAACCAACACTGTCCCCACCAGAGGGGCCCAGCCAGAACACGCCTTTAGACCCCGTCACTTCCAAGTGAGACTGCACCTGGTCCTGCTCAGCTTGAAGGGCACCGTGCCCACTCCCTGCTCTCACCACTCGGGGCTGGGAGCCCTGTGTCACTTCTCCACAGTGCCTACAGTGGGCAGCAGGGTTACAAGGGGCACTAGGGAAAGCAAGGGATATTTCTTTGTATATGTGTCCTGTGAGGAAATCTCTGGTGCAGACACAGAGCTGACAGACAGTAAATATACTTCCCAGAACAATAAGCCTTGTGCTGTGAATGCTAGCTAAAGCCTCTAGTTTTCTAAATCAACATCTGCCAGAAGCTTGTGCTACAGCTCTGGAAAGCGGCTTTTCTCACTTGTTTCTATTTTGACTTTCATAAAATGGGAACTGCCATCCCATAACATTTACTTCTGTGTCTGTGAGCAGTTGTTTTCCCTTCCGTCACTTGGTGGGATGGAATCAAATTTTTGTACATTTTTATTTTATTTTATTTTTAGAAGGATAAAGGGAGGAGAACGCATCATCAAGGAGTAGCCTGTACTTCATAATTTAAGTTCCAGACTCTATTTTTGGAGCAGGGCTAATACCCTTGAGCTAGCACCTCCAAGATCTCAGTTGAGTGCCTTACAGACAATGTTGTGGCTCTCAAACTCTTGAAACAAGTCTACAGATTTTTTCCTGATTAAATTTTCATTCAAATAAACAGGTTTTCATAAACATGAGCTTTTAAGAACTAGACATCTAGTAAAGTTCAAGTTTTAAAAATAATTCTTAACGATCTTTGAGCCTAGCTCAGAAGGAAAACAGCTAAAGCAAGCACTATTGGCATTCAGGGAAAAAACTTGCGCTTGTTTCATTACCAGACTAGCAAAGACTTAATGACATGGGGAGAACTGAGTATAATTAACTCCTCCTTTTCTCATTCTGCCCAGCAGGGAAAGGGTTGGAGAACCACTTTTGCTCCCTCAATTGCATCCATTTCTCATGCAGTGTTGCAGTCTGCTGATATGATTCGCTCTGCTTTCTTCAACCCCACAAGACATTTGAGTCTAACGTGTAACAGATAATTACATTTCAGAGCAATCTGTCAGTGCAAAACTGTGTCCAGAGTGTGTACTTGCCACTGACTCTGTCAGCAACAATGAAGAGGATTTATTTTATGTCTCATTAGAGTTTTAATGTTACTTATTTATTTGTTATTTATTTATTTTGTGCATTATGTTACAGGGACATAGCAAACTAATCAGGTGCCTCTTTTGGGGGAAATTTTTATGAAGGCATGTGATCTTCCTCAATTCTTTGGAAAGCAGTGGTCTGAGGTCACACTACTGTAGCGTGACACAACAGTAGTTGTGCTACTGCTACAGAGATAGGCTTGCATTTGGTATTTCAAGTTTCTCTCAGTCAGACTGTCTCTATACGTCTTTGAGTTTTTGAAAACACCTTCCCTGAACTTCTTATTTGTCTGTTTCGTACCTTCTTTATTTTGCTTCCATCCTTTGTATGGATGTGATTCATTTTGTGTGCTGGGCTGCTTGAGCTATTGCATTACCTACATGGCAGCTTCAGGGGTTACTCTGCTGTATCTTCAGTTACACGAGTAAGAATGTGGTCACCACAGGACATAATTCAGAGCTGATGTCAGTCAGTAGCAGCCATAAACTGCCTTGATGTGAGCTGTGATGTATTTGTCATTGCTGTGAATAGCAGTATACAAATCACTCTTTCTTTTGTGAGAAAATATGGCAACTGCAAATAAAGGAGATGCAGATGGTGTTCTACAACGTTCCAAATTTTTTTTCACTGTTACCCTCTGATAAGCCCCCAAATGGGTCTTTACCTATGTATTTTCATTGGTTTCTAGAAGGAGAATCCATGGGGACCAGGGAAGTCTGGATTCCATTCCTGGCTCCACAGTGAACTCTGTGTCGAACACAGGGCACGCCTAAAAATACTTCTTTCCATTGCTAGAAAGCTCTTTGAGGTTTGCAGCTGAAATGTGCCACTGAAAAACTAAGTGATTACTGTTTTTTTACAGGTGGAGATTTTTTCTGTTATTTAAATTTCACCTGCCCTTCCCCCAGGATGTATGCAGAGGGGACAGAAATAGAGTGTGAAAAGGAGAGGGAGAATCAATTCTGCTGTAACATAAAGGTTGATCTGGGAATGTGCAAAAATCTCTGTCACTCATTGAGTATCCTCAGATAGTCATGGCAAATCCACTGCTTCTGCAAACCCATCACCTAAAGATGTTATTAGGCACTGTGGCCACAGTGTATTTGCCAATGCTGAAGAATTTATTATTTTCTTAATTCACTGCAAGACGCTGGAGAATAAAACCACTAATAATAATAATAAATAATAATAATAATAAAACCATGATAAAATCGTTACCAGTGATCTATTAGTAACAATTTTATTCTAAGGAAAAAGTGGGACATGAAAACCTTAATGGTGCCTCCTTTAAATGTGTATTTGTTTCTCAGAGGAATGTAATCTCTATTTCTTTGATTGATAGAGCTATAATGCCTAGGAAAGAGTGGAACGGATGGGCCAATCAGAAAGGAAGAACGAAGAAAAGGTCAAAACGGTGGAGCACTTCACTATATTTCTTGAAAGATGTTGGGTATTAAATGTCAGATGCAATCTTTGTCATGAAAATGAAGTAACAAGCCACTAGTGCGACCCTCTCCTTTGAATAATAGTCTTGTCACTTTTTCTAATGCTCTTTCATCAGGGTTTAAATTAAGGGAGAATGCTGCCTATCTTGTAAAGTATTTAAATAATAGAACACGTTCTGGTTACTGAGGGAAGGTGGGGAAAGTAGGGAAACAAATCCTTTGTTAGGTACTTGCTTGGTCTCCCTCCTGTAATGTTATTCTGTGGTATGGCAAAGCAGATACGAAGCGGTCAGTAGATACTGGTTGTACTACTATTTTATTAAGAGGCTTTCCAATTTGGGTTTTGAGTTGCCCTCGTCCATCTAGCACTAGAACAGACTTGACAGCTCTTGTCTCAGTATGGGAAGGCTCTTTAGTAAGTCAGGCAAAGGAAACATCTATAGAAATAAAAGCAATTTTATTTGGGGTATGTTCTGAAGCATTACACTTTTCCTCCATCTTTCATACAAACAATTCACTTCTATTTGCAAACAAAATCATTTTTGCAGGTGGGCTGCACGGTGTGCTGCATGCTGCTATTGTTGGTTCTGCACCCTTACAGTAGAACTAGGGCTGGTCATGGTTTAACTTAAATAAAAAAGGGTAAACTTTATCAACTGAGGCAGAATCTCAGCAATTTGCAATCAGTGCAGAAAACATTCCACCCTTGACCACACAGATAGATAACCCATGGCATCATTGTCTTGGTGCCATCACAGACACAAAGTTGCAGTGATTACTTCCACTTTGTGGAGCAAGTACCTATGAAGGCACACCCTGTACTCTTGTTTCTGACTGTTTAGAAGACACTGTACACTTTGAATTTCACTCTCATGCTTTCCTTTCTTTCCCCTGACAGCCCAGGTGTGAAAGAAAGGGATTTCATGTGCTTGTATTCATCTTGTTATGGAGTAAGGGAGAGATCAGGGTACGCATTAGAGACGAGAGATAACACTTTGGAAAGTACTTCTAGATCCTCCTGTAAGGATATATACATCACTGTCATTCCTCAGCTGAGCTCAGTGTGGCAGAATGCTCTATGCTGAGACTATAGATTGTCCATTCCCTTTTTCCATGGACCCTAGGCTTCTTTGTGTTTGGCAAAATAGAATCATAGAATGGCCTGGGTTGAAGAGGACCTCACAGATCATTGAGTTTCAACCCCCCTGCCATGGGCAAGGTTGCCAACCACTAGCCCAGACTGCCCAGAGCCACATCCAGACTTGCCCTGAATGCCTTCAGAGATGGGACATCCACAACCTCTCTGGGCAACCTGTTTCAGTGTGTCACCACCTCCTGAGAGAAAATCTTCCTCCTAACATTTATCCTAAATCTCCCCTGTCTTAGTTTAAAACAATCCCCCCTTGTCGTATCACTATCAACCTCTGTAAACAGTCATTGCCCCTCCTGCTCCCTTCAAGTATTGGAAGGCCACAATGAGGTCTCCCTGGAGCCTTCTCTTCTCCAGGCTAAACAAGCTCATTTCCCTCAACCTTTATTTATAAAGAGAGGTGCTCCAGCCCTCTGACCATTTTAGTGGCACTCTTCTGGACATGTTCCAGGAGCCTTGCATGAATAGCAGAGCTCTAACACAGCCTCTTACATGCAAAGTCTAAAAGTCAGACATGGACAGGGAAAGAAATACAAGGATTGCTCTGTCAAGGATCACATATATGTGTGGCCGGGTAGGAAAAAGAACGAGAAATTAAAGGCCTAAACTATGAATAAGTGGTTCCTTGTTCTACACACTATGTTTCTATAGATTTTTCAGAAGATGGAAAGTGAATGGCAAAGAATGATCTTCACGTAATAGGTTTTATGCTCCAACCATTTTTAATGCTGTGAACCTTTGACTCCTTTTCTGATAGTCAAACTTAGGATTCTTCCCCTCCTCCCCTGGCTTTGCTTAAATTCTTAAATAAAAGGTGGCCTTATTTTCCCAAGCTCTCCCTATGCTACATTTCACTTTACTTTGTTTCCCATTGTCTTGTGTTAAATGGGAAGACTGATTAGCAGTCTGGGAGTGTATCTTTGTCAGCTGCTGGGTAGATAACATTATCTTGAATAGCTCAGCCCTGGTATAAGCTTGCTGGATGTGCAGATGTCAGACAAGACAACGTGTCGGGCTCATATTTCCACAGCAGTCAGCGAGAAGCAGCAGCTCAACAGGATGGAAATAAAACACTTTACCTCTGCTTACTGGTCTTTTCTCACCTTGACTGTCTTATGCACGTTCTGAAGAGTTGCAGTAACAACATCTCAGCTGATTCTTCTCTTCCAGCAAGGACAACCAATAACATATTTCATATGACCTGAAAGATTGCCAAACAGGGATTTTTCACACATAAAAATTCTCTGCAAGTAATGGGAAAGGGAATAAGGGATGTCAGCCAAATGAAATATACCACATTACATTGCTTTCTCTTTTGCACCTTTATTTTAAAAGAAGTTACATTATTTTTTCAAGGTTTGCTGCTGTGAATCTCTGATCCCTGTTCACGCATCTAGAGCTTATTTAACAGTTTAGTCTTGTACAAGGCTGTGCTAACTTCTTTGGCCAGCAGACCTTGTTCATTGCCTTTGTTATTTCAAGATCACGTTGCCAGAACAGGCTAGAAAAAAAAGCATTATCAGACAGGATATTTTTCCTTGTGCAGCCCAGATTATACTAGGTATACCTTCCACACACATTCCCCATTCCTTCCTTCATCTCCACCAGCAGTCACGGAGACCTGTCCACTACAGACCTGCAGGGTCCTATACCAACACCCAGTAGTTCATCAGAGATGATTGTGACCATCAGGTAACTGAGCATTCCTCTGTAGCACGTGGCAGAACACTTGCCAATGCCTCAGTTTTCAGGAGTTAGGAATGCAAAGAAAGGACTTTCCCAGAAGCCTCCTTACTTGGCTCAGATTTATGCTGTCCTTTCATTTCCCCTTCAGACCTCTGAAGGGGGAAAAGCACTGAAGTGTAAGCAGCACTCATTTCGCTGGAGTGCAGCAGCCCCACATTCCAGCCATGATGTTCTTATTGCTAAGCATTCTTTACCACAGCAAAAGCATTTGTTTAATTGGAACCAGATTTGGGTCATAAACCTTAAGCCTATCAAGCTTTATGTTAGCTAATATTTACCTTATTGTACTTTTTTATTTTTTTTTGTATTCTCTCTCTCCCTGGTAAAAATGCATTGCTGTAAGGGGAATGCAGGCAGGCAAATAAAGCAAAGGAAATCAGGAAATACTGTGAACTGCATGTGACTCACAGCTGCAGGGTCCCTCACAATAAAGAACCCTGCCTCAACAAAGTGGCTTATGTGCTTTAACAAGTATCAGCTGTTTGTTTGGGGTGTAATGAACAAACTAGAGCCAGAGTGACAACTGCTTCAAGTAATTATGAAGACAGCTTGCAAACTATGGCCCCACTTGTTTCAGATTCTGAATGACGACAATCAGGCTGCTGTTGCTGCCAGCTTTATTTCTGAACACTTTTATTTCCATATTTCAAAGGTCAGTGTGTGGTGGCAATGGCAGTCACAGAAAGTCTGTGTGAGTGGTATATGTGTGCCTGCATCTTTGTGAGAGGGGAAAAAAAAAGAAAGAAAAGCATTTTTCAGCATTGCCAATAACTGCTGCATTAATAATAAACCCTTAATGAAGTGTTTATAATATGTTAAAACCTGCAAGTCCAGATAAGATTGGGGTTTCCTCGCTGCAGATGTTATTTGTATGTGTAGCAGGAGAGACTCTGCCCTGAGGAGGTTACAGTGCTAATGGGAGAGATGGTGAAGCAGTGGTCTCAGGGATATTCAATGCTGCTCTTTGACGGAGAGCTGTGAAACATGAAGTAACTTATCCAGGCACACAGAGGGTTTTACATCGAGGTAAAACTTGAGTTGAATGAAAACCCCTGAATTTCAGACGATTACTTAGACTGCGTCTTTTCTTTCTTTTAATAATTTATATTTTAAAATGTTGAAGAGGTTATTGTGTACACAGATCAATGCTTTGTAGAATTTCTACAGGAAATACATAGCAATTTTACCCAAGTACTAATTTAATTTGTACACAAAGTGATCTAGTTTTTATTTTGCATGCTTTCTTCTGTTTAATAAATGAATCCATTAAATATCTCATGAAATAAATGTGAAATAATACAGGAAGGGAAGTGATGGTGTAAGGAGAGAGTTGAAAGCTAAATTCCTTCGTGAGATAGAGAGAACAGAGAACACACCTTGGTCCCAGAACTGGAGTCTCACTGCAACCACACCTTCTTCTAAAGTAGGATTTGTGGGGGAAAAGTCTGAAAGGAAAATGAAAAGAATGAGCAAATTACAGGTCTGGACACAAGAAGGGCAGGAGGAAACGTATTTTCTGTGGAGATTTGAAAGTAAGGTGAACAGGATATTGATTTAAAAATAAGAGTGGTTACCCTGGCTGTTGGGAGAGAGCACGTGATAGATAGCAGCAGAGGGGTACACTGAGAAAATGGTGTCGGACATGGAAGTGCATACGAAGCAAAGCTATGTGACTGTATTCCTCTGGGCAGAAAAAATGGCCCCCACTGACATTCATCAACACTTGCTGAACATCTGTGGAGATCAAATGTTGGATGTGAGCACAGTGAGGCAGTGGGTGCTCCATTTCAGCAGTAGTGACAGTGAGTGACCTCCACTGAATTGGGTTTTTATGAGTGTGGCATGCAGGCTCTTGTTCATTGCTGGTGAAAATTCACAGTACTGGTGGTGACTGTGTTGACAAAAAGTGTTTTGTAGCTGAGAAATTGCTCTATCAAGTAGTCTTAGTGTGCTCTTTGTATCTGTTGTAGTTTCCATGGAAATAAATAGGGAGCATTAGTTTTGGAGCGACATACATACGTGGTCAGAAACATATGAATGGATGCATGCATACTACATAAAACTTTTAGTCTGAAAAACTGACTGAAAATCCCACTGACTTTGGTCGTTTCCTCTGTAAGATAATCTGTAATACCTACTTGCAGCGCAAGAATTGTGAACAAATTGTAAGTAAAATTTGAAATATGGTAGTCCTATTCTTCCCGTAATTCATAATAATAATTTAATCTTCTTCAAGCCTCACTTGGCAGATTTCCTCGTGTGTCATTTTGTAGGCTGGCCCCAGGAAATTCAGCAGAGAGCAGCATGTGTCTCTCTGAAGTAGCCATTTCATAGTGGCCTCTGGTTGTCTTTTACTGCTGAGTGCATTCGGTTTCTGTTTTTCTCCTGATAATCTTTTTCTTACAGAACCTGCTTTCACAGGTTTCTCCAGAACTGCTAAAATGAAGGAGGCAGGGAGCTATTGCTCTAGCTGTCTCTCGTGGCTGTCATTTCTAGTTCATTTCGCATTTGAAGTCCATGGGAATATTTTGCTCAGTTGGAAAACCTGGTGCAGCGTCCTAGCTTCCCTCCTCTAGAGCGCAATTGCTCTTGTGTAGAAATTAGAGTGTTGAGATTAAAGACAAATTCAAGTCTCAGTAAACACCAGCTGAGGAACATAGTATGCATAAAACTTTGAAAATGAAGCATTTTTTTTCTGTTACTAACAATGAGTGATTAGGTTTGCTCTCAATAACTTTTATACAGATTACAGCTGAAAAATTTAATAAAGATATAAGACTGCTAATCAGGTTGCAGTAGATATTGAAGAAAAGTATCATCAAGTGTGCATCAAGGAAACACAGGGACACCACTGAAGAGCATAGTAATAATTAAGATAAATATTTTTTCTTCTTGTTTTTAAATAATCAAAGAAGTTAAAATACAGGCAGGCAGTGTGACTCAGGTAGAAGTAAATAGGTAAATGTGACGAATTTCAGGTATGTCTGACAAATAATAAAACAATGTTACTGGCTTTTTTTCTCTCTCTAAAGTGGGACGAAGTATATTTTCCCAAGGATTTACCTCATCTGGGACTCAGTGAGCCAGGGTAAGGTAAACTGTATGCCTTCTCTCCACCATTTTAAGCTTCTTCATGACTGATGTTGCCTAACCTATTTATGAGAGTACAGAGTGACTTGTGGGGAGGGTCTTATTTTAGAAGCACATTGAGTATGCTAGGAGTCTGCCATTTTTCTCTTCAGGTAGACTTTATCTTTATTCTTCTCTGACAAGAAATTAAGGCTTTGATACCAAGAAGCACAATGAAGAAGAATTGTTTTTCCTTGCCTGTTATCTTCCTCTTTGTTGAACCTGAGAATCAGTTTATTTCTGTGAGAGGTTAACTTAAGAATGGAATGCTACTTTTCAATTTATTTTGTCATGTACAGTCTCTGTTTTATGATGAAACTGATGAGATTTTTTAGTATTTTTTTTTTTTTAAGACTAGGTTTATAAAAAGGCAAATAGGCAATTATAGCATGGCAATTACATTTTGAAAAAGCTTGCTACGGCTGCCATTCTTGCAGTGTTTCTAGCTTTGTCTTTATTGTAGGATCCATTTTGCTTACTGTCATCTACAATCCTCTTCATTAGTAGTAACAGAGAAAGTTAGAAAAACAAAACAAAACAAAAAAATCTACAAAGATCTGTAGACCAAGCAGAAAATGCTGAAATACTAAGTTAATAAGGAATTCTTCCTACTGTCTCCTAGGATCTTTAGATATTATTAAAGCAGATATTTCTGCATTTCAAGATCCTTTATGTGTTCTGAACCCTGCAGGCCCTATGCTTACAAAAAGATGAGGGAGAGTAATCCTCACACACTTCTTTGTTAAGCAAACTCTTTCGCTTTTTCACATCTGCTTTACAGGGGGATGCCACTCTGCAGACATTCAAAACGTACTTGTGCTTTGTTCCTGAAAATCAAACATGCTGCATTGGTGGAACAGTACAGTGTCTAGTTTTACTAATTCAGATGGTCTGTGAAGAGTTAGAGAGGCTAGTAGACCCTTCCTTAGAAAGGTTTTTTTTTTTTTTTTTTTAATTTCTGACAGGTGGAACAATCTGGCACATTTTGAAAGCAAAATATTTACACAGGAGTACATTCAAATCTTTCTCCTGAGTTTCATGTTGCTGATTTGCAGACTAACGTTGTTTCTCAAGATCGCCCACAGACAAGTAATTCTTCTCCCTGCTATATTTGCAGTATTCATAGGGAAGCAATACCATGAAAAGAGAAGTTGAACATTTTATTGCGGTGTTCAAATATTCAGTGGGATTTACAGTAATATTGCTCAAAACATGGACCAAAGAGTTCAGATGAAAAAAAACCCACATGGTTTAAGTGTGGGGTTTTTTTCATCATCATAACAAGGCCTTTGTTTAGGGTCCAGTGGTAGAGGAGATGATAATGTGCTATAAGCTTAGCAGCCAAGAGAGTGAAGAAGGCATTTTCCTAGAACCAATGTCTTCCTAGCAGGAAAACAGCAGCATGAACAAGATTATGCAGTTTTTGGATGAAAAATAGCTGACAAAGCTTGAAGTGATGCTAGTCAGTGAACTGAAATAAAAAAATAAAAAAAAATGGTTGAATAACTTCTCAGTCTCTTACTGAAGGCATATACCTCATTATCTGCTGATATGTGACAAAGCCTTGGGAACACAGAGAAGTTCATCTGCTAGTGAAATTGGGATAAACAGATAACATCGTTTTCCAAATATTGGGATTGTGAGAGGACAGAAATCTAGTAAAGTTCAATTTAAGAGATCATTCTATCCATCTGTGAATATAACTGCTTCCAAGGGAATCACTAAAGTTGTGGGTAACCCTGTTGAGCAAGAGGCTGATGCCATGTATCCGATGTCTTGGCCCAGTGTGAACACAACAGGTATTTACTGAAGTGTTTTAGCTACTCCAATCAGCTGTCAATGCCAGTTCAGAACTCATAAACTGACTTTCAGAGTAACTAATGAACTGAGTTTCAGCTAAATAAAGATCAAGTTTCTCTCACAGCTGAGGAGATTACAAATCCCAAATACAAAAACTTACTTGTCTGGGGAAGAAAAATGGTGGAGAAAGAAGCATTTGTTATAGAAGAGCATGGCCCCAGAGACCACGCAGATCCAAATGCTGAACACATTTTAGCATGGATTGTAAATCATTTACATCCTATGTGACAATTATAATCTCAGATTTATTCCTGAATTTATATTTTCCAAAAATTCTTAACCCAAGCAGAGTTTTAGCCTCGAAGATGCTAAAGAGGCAGTGACCTTGAAATTCCCCGGGGATTGTACAATTGAATTTGAATTGTATATGGAAAGTCCTCATATGTTTACACTGACTTATCACTGTATTTAAAAAAGTAGGACTTAATAAGGTGAACTTCCATCTGAGTGTAGAGATTAAATTTGTGGGTAGAATGGAGAAACGTAAGTAGCAGAATAATGAGTAGGACATGTGCATTGATTTCAAGTGCTGGTTCACATTTTTTGAAACTGTGAGAGGAGGGTTGCTGATGGATTTTATCTCATACAGGGATTTTAACTCATACAACTACTTACGCTATAAATTAAAATTTTAACTATAAAAACAATGTGGCTCAGCACTAGCCTTCACCTTAGAGAGATATTCCTATATAGCACACCAGATGTACTATGTAGACAAAGCATGGCACATGGGATCCATACTATACACTAACTGTGGGAATTCTGAGGACTAAACTATATTCAATTCTGAAATACATCTGAAATTAAATCTAATTGAGTAGGTAGCAACAGAGGCAGCAGAATTGGTTTGAAACCTAGAGTCTATGGGAATAATAACAACTTCAAATGTCTGTGTCCCCTTCCAGTCTTGTTTATGGTACTGGATTTCCTGTAGCAGTATCTCAGAACAGGCAGGATGCAGGTCCTAATGGTGCAGGGGTACCAATGGCCCCTTCTGCTGAGCTGCAAACACAGCATAATGTGTGACAACTCACTCCACTCTGTTGTAATTCTCAAGTCAGAAAAGGTCTTTTGCTCAGTGCTATACCTGGTTTGGTATGACCAGAAGGGTCCTGTGGCTTGACAGGGACACTAGTGTCACTGAACCATAGGGCATAAGCATAATATTGAAGGTTAATTCTGGCTTAGAAAGTTCTGCACCACTCTGTTTTCCCCAGTCTTGAGAGCCATGGTTGTTCAACCTTTGCTTTCCCTGACTGGTAACTGTAAAAAGTGTATTTATGAGCTCTACACCCATCAAATTCCTCCCTGCTGCTGAATTCAGAAAAATCTAGTTCATTCTTCACCTCTAGATTTGCCAATTTTATTTACATTAATACATCTTTGCAAATTCTTTGTTGCTGGTACTCCACAAACATGCCATAAAGTTAATTCTCTCTTTAATCTCTTATATGAAAATCCAGAAATAAACTAAGGAGAGATTAAATTGATCTTCTAAGAACTTGATGGGGACAAAGCAAGGAGTACAGAAAATCAGAAATATTATGCATAATTAAGAAAACTGCTAATGATCACTTTAATCAATGAAATTAGAGATGGAAAGGCTGCAAGGTCATATATTTCATCCAAGGCCTCTGACAGCTTATTTTCTTATCACTGTTTTCAATTTCATGCCTGATTTTTGCTTATCCTGCACTTCCAGCTAACCAGAAAAAATCTATTTTAATTTCATAGATCTGATTCTACTCTTTTCAGAAAGCTTAAGGCAAAACGAAGAAGGCATTTGCAAGAATGGAGAGTTAAAATATGTGGGATTTTCACTTAAAAACACTCTAGTGTAGTTAAAACTGTACCACATGGCTTGACCTGGAATGTCTTTGTATTTATTTTCTGCTCTGGTTCTTGGGAGCAGCTTGCACCTGCAGAAGACGAAGCAGATCCAGGGGAAGAACTGAGAGCAGCTAGCACTGTCACAGAGAAGGTTGTGCTGCATCATGACTTGGGCAATATCCACCAGGCAGCAACAAGCTTCGCAAAAAGCCCCCATGAGGCTTCAGAATGACAAATAACATCACCATGATTTAGGTGGAAAACCTGAAGTGGAGCAACTCTCCTGTGTGGGGAAGGACTGGGGAGAAAGGAGGCTTCTTGTCTTGTTCTACTTCTTAGGATAAACAAACTTAGAAGTGATGGGTTTCAGGGCACTTAAGGCCACCCACTGTATGTTTCTGCATCTAGGTTAACTGAGGTTCATTGCACCAAACCTAAGTAGGTCCAGTGCTTTATTGCAGCAGTATAGACCATGCTCACCCCTTGTGCATTTACTGGGGTTTTCATTCAGAAGGACTGGATGTAGTGAGAGAACTGTGTA
Source organism: Odontophorus gujanensis (assembly GCA_013399175.1). Classification (NCBI taxonomy): domain Eukaryota; kingdom Metazoa; phylum Chordata; class Aves; order Galliformes; family Odontophoridae; genus Odontophorus; species Odontophorus gujanensis. The sequence goes on from VXAB01006570.1 coordinate 22,422, forward strand.
AAGAGGTAGAGAGGATGTTGCCTGTTTGTGAATCAGTAAAGATATATGTAGGGTATGATCTGTGTAACTTAATGTGACACACACCTGAGACATCCTCTTTGTTTCTATCTTGGTCTTCAACAGTAAGACTGGTGGGGTGTAGGGAAGGCATAGGAAAACTGAACAATGGGAAAAATAGCTAACCACCATATGCTGTGGATGTAAGCAGATTAAATACAACTCTATCTACATGCTCCTAATACTGTATTTATTTGGCAAGATGCTTTACATGAGAAATGAAAAGGTTTTTCTACAGAGACCATATATTTTGCCTTCAGACCTGATTTATACCAACCCTAGGTGAGGCTGTGGATCAGAAAGCTGAAGTATGTGGAAAGAAATAGAAGTAGGGAAAGACGGAACGTTTCAGGGGTAAAGGGGAGAATAAGCATTTTATTCAGGAAAAAAAGACAAAGTATTACACATAAACACAGAAAAAAAGATATTGAATAGTAGTATTGTTTGGGTACTTTTCCTGTTTAAAATGGCTAATCTGCCTCGAGCCATAGGTCAAAATCTAGGCAGGATTGCCTTTGCCCTGCATCTTCGATTTTCATCTCCAGGGGAATAGATTAGTGCTTAGCAGCACACACTACAGCAGGAAATGGTCTCTGTGTGCCACTCCTGTGATACAGAGCATTTCCTTGCTCAGTACACTTTTATGATTGACTTAGGGTTTCTTTCTACGTGTTCAACAAAGCCCTCTGCATTATTTCAAACACACAATGAAGCTCCGAACTGTATTGTTTATGTAATCTAATTTGTTCTCTTCGCATCTCTCAACAGGAGTATATATATAATAACAAGTTTTTTCAGCTTTCTGTGCTTTGGCTGTCCTTATGCTCTTCTGCTTCTACCCTGGGTGAATTCTGTAAGTAAAACACTAAGAACCAACAAATTAGATGTTCAAATTGCAGCAGTGTATTTCTATTTTTTGCTTCATCTGACACAGTTACTAAGGTCATCTTTCACTTGAATTAACATAAAATTAAGATGAGGAAATCAGTGGCACATATGTTGTTTAGATTAGTTACTGCTTAAGTCTCTCAGCTAGCCAGACGTATGGATAAGCTAGGCACGGATTAAACAGGTCTGTGCTGACATTAAAATGCTATCCTTGTGATAAATATTGCAATACAAACAAGTATATGATAAATGTAACCCTGACTACATTAATTTTCAGGGTAATATTGATGAAATCCTGGGACTGTTCTATGTGCTTCATGCATTAGTTCAAGATTTTTCAACAGATGACAATAAAAAGCCCTGAAGTAAACAAGTTAGATTTCTTTTAATTGCGTCCCTGGGTAGATGTGGAAGAATTTTATAACTCTTCATATTTGAATTGATAATTACTCGAATAACAACTGATTTGTAGATTTAGATGTGTCCTGGGTAGAAATCTGAGGAACGTGAATTATTGGAAGTCATGGAGTCCAACCTCAAACGTCAGTTCTTCTTTATACTGTGTTGAAGTCAGCACCAAGTATTGCAGTAGGTGTTTTTTTTCTCCTGAACTGTTGGCTGCAGCAAGAGTCTGATAGAGTTAGGTGCTCTAAGAGCTCTGAAATTAAAAAAAACAGCTGGCAAAGTCACAGAGGTGCCCGTTAAAATACATCTTTGTTGCTTTATTTTTTTACTGGGCACAATGTGTACCTGTACAGAATATTAAACCCCTGCTCTCCTGTGGCTCAGAGTGATCTGCTGGCAGGGATGTATACCGGCCCAGGGGAACTGCTCCATGCTTTGTGCACTTCATTCTTCATAACTTCATAGTCATGGGGGCTTTCATGGGTAAGGCTCCTCCAACTATCATTTGTAAGCTGTGGCTTTGGTATTTCTATGTGGGGAAAATCAGTTTAGCTCTCTAAATATCTCCATATGTCACTGTGTCACCTGAACTGGTACTGAACACATTTGTTCTGCATCTTTGAAGTGCAGATTGCATTTCTAATTTGGTCCGAAGATTCTGTTGTACTGTTAAGACAACAATAATAAAAAAAAGATGTTATACTTATTTATTTACATCATAATGGTGGGAAACATAGGGTCAGTAGTTGTACATTTTGGGCTCTGGATCATGCTTTTTACTTTCTATAACCAAGAAACATTTGGACATTATTCACTTAGGCTTCCTCTTTAGGGAAACCTCTATGCCCAAATCCCAGCTGAGACAGCAAGAAACAAGAAATCAGATCTCATCTTTGGTGCTTTATTGAGCATCAGAAACTCTTGCTGCAGTGACAAGCAGTGACACCTCTGTCAGACTTTGCCCAGACCTTCAGTAATAGGGCTGAAACAACCTGACTGAGAAGAAGAAAGTTTACAGCGTGCTCATGCTTTGCCTGGCTTTTACTAATGCCGTTGGTAACACATGTGCATGAACTCTCAACTGCAAATATATAGATCCATTATTGCATGTAGCCCTGTGTTATTTCAAAGCGACACTGAGCTACTGACCTGTATTTTTAAACTGAAGAACGGTCAGTGACCATACTTTATCCTGTAGCTCTTGCACAACTCTGTAATTGCAGCACCAACAGAGAAATGTATCAGCAGAAATTTTGACCACGTTCATAGGTTAAGTCCAAGTTAACTCCATGTCAATCAAACTGTTTGTCTGCAGTGATGTAAATGTGCATTTGTTTTAAAGAAGTTGCATTTGTGGTGAAAAATGATCAAATCTACCCTTGGTTTCTAAAACACACTGCTTTATTTTGTTCTGCTTTATAGATACATATATTGATGGGCAACATCAAGAGAAAATACTTTCCTGCAGTTAGCTAAGAAAAGGGTCTTTCAACACTGTGAAGCCAGCACTTCAGCTTATTTTCCCCGAGTCTGAAGTATCACAGCAATGAAAGCAGTCAATTATTTTTAAGCAAGTTGTTTATAGACCATTATTCCCAAGGCTTTACTTACTTGCTTCCTTTGCAAGTAAGATGATGGAGACAGGTCCACTATTAAACAATCTGTCACCATTCTTCCTGCTGAGTCCTTACTCTACATCTTATCCCAGACACCCTATCTTCAGCTTTGCCTCAGTCCACTTATTTCTCAGATCAGGGTAATCTGCTGCAGACCAGTGGGCTTGTGAACAACTCTCATCTATCACTCATGGACATGAGAAAGATGTAGTGAACTAAGCATCCAAAAAATAGAATCAGACATTTTGCTTTCAGTTGTTTCTTAGACTTGTTGCTTCATGTTTTGAAGAGCTCCACAATTTGACCATTAATTTAAAATCAAAAATGTTTTCTCGTCTTCCTTATTTAGGTTAAGTAAGGACTTTTGAGGACTTTTGAAAAACATTGCATTTCATAAAAGTCACAGGACTTGCTAGAAATATTTTGATGACATATATTGCCTTTATGAGAAAAGAGAAGAAAGCTGGGGAATACAGAATTCTCTTTTAGTCCTAATTTCCATGAAAAGATGAAATCCTGTGATGTTCTTTTTCAGCATACTTTAGTACTTTCACACACACTGACACACAGCCTAGGAGAAGGAAAGTATGATGATAGTTTGTCTGATGTATCAGGGGAGTGATTCCCAATGACAGCAAAGAAGAAATAATCCCATCATATATGGACCAGATAAAGCAACATGTGGAGTTTGCTGCTGGTCAGTGAAAATGAAATTACAGGGTAACAATTGAAAGCTACGGGAACTAACAGATGTAAGAATAGTTTGTCCTAGAAATAAAAATAAGCAAACCAAGCTATTTATTCATGAAACAAAGAATGGTTATCAAAAATATTGTTCTGTAAGAATATGCCAGTGTAAGTGGCAGAGGAGCTGTTTAAGCTAAAGGACAACGCTACTGGAAGACTAAAAAGAACTAGTGACACATAACTTGACTGAAAATGAGAAAGTGCTTTGGAGACTTCTCAGGAATAAAGCTCTGGGATAGGCTTTGGTGGGAGGAATAATTGCAAAAATCATAGCAGTTTAAAGGAGTTTGTATTTTCATGGCTTGGCTTACACAGAGCAGTTGCCTATAATAACTGGGGATGAGTGTCATTAACCTAGAAGGTCCCTTCTGCAGTTAAGTACAAGAATGACATTTGAGTTACTAATTAATGACATTAATGGTAACTTAAAATAGTTTCTGTGGAAGGCATATATGATACAAAGATGTATATGCTAATTAATGCCTCACACAATGCAATACAACTACTCAGTAGAGACAAATAGTCTATTCTAAATGAAATAGTATAGTATTAATATATTCCTTGAGTTCAACCCATTTAAACAGGCCACCAAATTGCTCTATTTCTGAATGAAGCATCAGTGCATTTGTCTCTGTGAGAAAAACTGTGCCTTGAGTCATCATCTTGCCTGAAGTGTTTTTCCTTGGTTTTTTTTTCCTTATATTTTTGTTTCCATAGTAACATCCAATACACATATTTTTCTTTTTCAGTTTATTGTTCAGTTTCAGAAGAATTTTAGAAAACTCCCAGGAATGAAAACAAAACCTAACTCAGGAAAAGCACGTCTGAAGCACTGTGGGGGAAACTCCAGACAATGGATGTCAGTGTGCGAGATAGTAGAGCACACATTTGTTTATCAACAAGAAGTGGTGGCTCTGTAGCTGCTGGCTCATCTCTGTTCCACAGGACAGAACCCAATCCTTCTATGTCTAACTATGGAAAGACAGTCTGCAGTGTATAATATATTACATGCAAGAAATAACTAGGTGTTCTTCTTACTGAAATGTGTAACTGAAAGTAGGCAGTAGACATTAGAGAACGGATTATCATCAAAGAAGAGGGAGTTAATGCAGGAATAAAGTTAAGCAAATAATCTGCATAATCAAATCAGAACTATAAATTGTTAAAGAAAATGGGATCTGGTTTATTATATTCTTGTAGTAAATTCTGCCTTTGATTTATAACCTCACCTGCTACAATTGTACAATGCTGAGCTATGTTACTATATCTGTTGGGGAAAATTGCTTTGTATAATATGATTCTCTATCTACTGCAACCAGAAACATGATTAAAAAATAACTGGGAGAGGAAAATAAAATCCTGTGTACCTTATTCTTCAAATCCACAATATTTGATAATGCTTGTAACTATACCATAAGCAATAGTACTTTTATTTATTTCATTCATTTTTTTTTTTACATTAAAAAAAGCCCGCTGAGATAGTTTATAAGCTAGAATTTCCCTATTAATGCTTATCCCTTTAAAGAGGTTTTCTTTTTAACTTTATTCATATTTTCTGTGCTCAAATAACTTTTTTTTTTCTAATCAAAATGATTTCTACTTCTCTTAAAAGCAAATCTTCTGTTAACCGACTCAGCCTGGAGAAAAATGGCTTTAATCTCAGTGACTGCATTAAACTTAGGAAGTAGCCCAATCAATAAAGGTGAAGGTCATGGAAACAGATGATTAGAGCAAACAACAGGCTGCCTACTGTACAACAGAGCTATAAAACAAACCTAAACAAAGGCCCATCAGAATACATCAAGCAAGAACTTTGTGAATAGAATCCTCTCCTGAAAGGTAAATAGTCAGTTATGTCCTGCAGCTCTTTTCTGCCTCCTGTCCCCCACCTTCTCTTTCCCTACCCTTTTCCTCTTGTTTTCTGCCATGCTATAAGCAAAACTACCCTGGGGAAAGATTGGTGGGCATGTCAGGTTTTTCAATACCCATGAATACCTCGTGCTGACATATATGTGATGTAAAATGAATATTCCTCTCAAATTGGTGAGAAACGGACCCTTCCACAATCTATGTAGCTGCCTTCTATCTCTACGTGCATATAATACCAATTCCAGTGTACAATTGCTAGCTGATTTTTTGGTATTAGGAGTAGAGGAGAAATTGGGGGTCAGTTTTGGAAATTGGAGGGGTGAATAGCAGCCACAGTGATTGAGGACTTGGTTTAGAACCTAGAGCTTAATAATAGTTATGGTTAATGGCTGGAGGCGATTAACTGGTTCCAACCAGTCATTAATCTGCAGGAGGTGCCTTTACCCTTGTTCATTATTGCTAAGAAATGAGACCCTAGCATTTTGCTTGAACTTTGTTCTTTTCTTGTTGACAAATGAATCTGAAAACAAATGTGGTGGAATGAGGACCTGTGGTGTGATGGCACTTGTCTGGGGCCTGCATCTCGGGCTGCCCTGCAACTGGGGGAGCTGGCTGGGGCCTGACAGCGCTGGCAGAAATTGTGTTCCTAATTCTGTTTCTAAATCTGATTTTCTGTTCCTTTTCTCCCTGGGTGTATTGTACACCCACAAATTCTCAGCACTATTGAAAGTTACGCCACTCACTAAACTGTATGTGGATGTGAATCTCATTCTCATGTTTTAAAGTCAAGGATGCTAATTCTTACAGTGATGTTCCCTTTGTCCAGCTTCTTTCAATGGGCTTGCAAAACTGGAGGAAATTTGCAGGAACTGATGGTCGGATTTTGCTCCTGGTACCTGTGCTGGCCTCAGCCACATGTAGACCCTGACAATCCACTTCAGCAGGGGTGACAAGAGCAGCATGGGAATTATCGCCACAGCGGACGCAAAGCACACAAATGCACACAGTTGTTAAGCTAAATCTGGAGAAGTCATCAATCATTTTGAAAGGAGGCTGTTTGGTTCTTTCCATGCAGTCCAATTGGTCCTGACACTGGCCTGACACCACCTTTTTTTTCTGTACAGACCCATCACAGTCTTGCTCTGAAATACTGTCAAAAAGACCAGTGACATATTTACAAAAAAAAAAAAAAGACTCCAGCAGTGTTGGTGTATATGAAGGCAATGACGGAGGGGAAAAGCAGAAAAAAAAAAAAAAAAAGGGTTTAAAGGCACAGGTCTTTTAAATGCTAATTTAAACTTGCTCTACTCTTTGCTGGGTCCTTTGTCGCCTCCACAGAGGCAAGTGCAAAGTGACTGACACATGCAATTACACTGCACGATAAAATACATTAGAAAAGCCTAGCAGTATCTTTTATTTGAAATACTAAATCTGCCCTTCCTTTCCCTTTTATATTGCAGCTGCTTAAAAAAAGAAGAAAAAAAAAAAAGAAGGAAGAAAGAAATGAAGAAAAAGCGAAGAGCTACTATTCATGACAAAAAGAGGAGGAATTCTAAGGACACCTTGCTGCAGAAAAAGCATTGGCGGTAACAACGGATGTTGTCGATAAAGAAAAGTAGCTAGTGAGAGATTACTCTGGCTCCTGAATTAAACCAGACTTGGTGCAACGTATCTAGTGTTGCTGGAAGCCTATCACGCTAACAGAATGGATACACATATATATATAAATATATATATAAATATATAGGACAGGGGCTGTGCTGTACGCAGGGCTGCTGATGGCCACTCTAGTGCCCTGTTTTTTAAATGACTGAATTTCACTCACACACAGCAGATTGGCCCTGTGAGTCAAGAGGTTTTTAAAATTACACTATAAAACCAACACTGCTTGTGACACACACTGAATTATTCCTAGTACAGTGAGCCAAACAGGATAGTGTGGTGTACCTTTTCAGGTGCACAATTCAGAGGGACTGAAAATACGTGTGGGCTTTTACAGCCTGCTCCAAAGCTGTAAGCCTCAGATCCTGCTTAAATGACTGCTTTAGACCTGATTTGCCTGCTGCTGTGATTAAAGATTACAGTGTAAATAACAGTCTAGTCCTAATGCGGAAGATGTCAGAGAGGATGGTGGATAAAGGCCTGCTTGCACTAATGCATTTTCAGGCACATGGGACTGGGTTTCCCTGCTTTGAGCTGACCCAAGTGCTCCTGTGGCTTGGAGACCCCATCAACCCTTGCTCTAAGGACCTGCTGAGGCCAGGAGATGCTTCTCAGTGGCTCCTGAATGGAGTTCTCAGCAGCACTTCTGTACTGACTGTCCCTTGTGGGCTACCATCCACTGACATCTGGGCCATCAATCACAATGGTAGACTGATCTCTTCAGAGTGGTGAACACAGCAGTGGTTATGTCTGTGGTTCTCAAGCCACATCAGGATGGAAGAAGTTAGAGTGAGACATGAAAGTAAAAGTCGTTTTTGGTCTTGTGCTCCATTCACTGTCTCTATCAGCAGCCCTCTTTTCCATTAACTGCATGAGCATACCCTTTTATCAGCTTAAGGGCCTTAAAATACAGAATTCCATATGTGGATTAAGGGCAATGTGCAGCTAAACTCATCCCAATGAATTCATCTTTGGGGTGATGTCATAGAGGAGAGCTGCATGGCTTTTCTGTGTAACATACAGAAATATCAGATAAATCGATGGAATTTGTCTAAAACCTAGTTACAGTAATACATTTGTGCCTGAATATAGTATTTCCCCTGGAGTTTAATTAAGTTTACTTGCATTCAATACAAGAAATCAGAATATGTTTACTTTCAGCTACACAACTAAATGTCAATTTATTTTATATAAGAGGTTAAATAATTTAATAATGGCTTTCTCTAAATATTTTTGTATTTTCTGGATGTTGGAAAAGACACGAATTTTTTTCACCTAGATAGGGAAAAAACACATCATTTTGTTCTTGCTTCAGCTATGTAAATTACCTCACTGATAAATGAAAATTGATATTTCAAAGCTGTAGTGTATTATAGCCTGATGGCATATAGCCCTTATCATTCAAGGCAGTATTTAACTCTGAATAATATATTATGCTAGCTCTCTGAAATTGTTACGATGAGATTTTAATGCACCATAAAACATGTCTTGTGATCTTCAGCTTTTTAATATGTCAGCCTAACTTATTAATCTAACATATATCCTGAAAAGCAGTAATTTGACAAAATCTGTCTTCATATACACTATTTCTTTTACTATATTTCATACATGGATTTGTGTGTAAGTATTGAATTTGCAATATCTGAATAAAAGAATTATTGTTTTTATCCTGCATATATAAAAACATATCACTATAAGACCCCAGCCAAAACTGAGAATCCTATATTCTCAGAATTTAATCAAATTTGTTATTAACTGAACAGTACTGTTGGCAAAGCAGCTATGATACTGAAGCAATGTGTGTGAATCTGATCTTGGTTTCAAATTCGGACTGCCAGGTTGTTGATGTTTGCTATTGGTTTAGAGGTAATTATTTTATTTTGGCAGTTTTGAGGCAGTTCCAGTTAATCTTGAACTGGAGGAGGATGGGGAAGAACTAGGACTGGGTGAAGACTCTCGCAGCATGGAATTCATGCAGAGTCTAGCAAAAGGAGAATTGTGAGTCACTGTCTCCAGTCATAGATTCATAGAT
>VXAB01006584.1:0-24973 GCA_013399175.1 Odontophorus gujanensis
AAGAAGGAGAAAAGAGGAAAAAACATCAGCAGGGTATTTTGTCTCTCGGGTTCAGACCTTTTCCGACGTCGGGGCCGTTGTTTGGTTAGAAATTCTCCCCGTCTCTTTGCTCAGCACAGCAGTGCCGGGATGTTTCGCACCCCCTGCCCGGTGCGGGGGATGCGCGGGGCCCAATCCTCACCCGGGGCTGTGCCACAGCTGTACCACAGCCGGCTCGGGCTGCAGAGCCCCCGTTCCCTGCCCTTTCCCCCTCCTCTTCCTTCTTTCCTTTGGCAAAGGGGATTCATCACCATCGCGGTTCCTATTGCTTGGGAAACTCGACGGGATCTCCCTTCCCTGTGTCCCCGGGAGGGTTGGAGGTTGCCTACCCACCGCTTTGCTGCTGTCTTTCTTTTTTTTTTCCACCTCTCCCCTTTCTGCAGTCACGGACAGAAAACCCAGCAGCCCCGTGGGGAAATCCCCGGACCCTCTCAGCCCTATCCACGGACTCTCGATCCCAACCTCCTCCTCCTAGAGCCGCGGACCGGGCACACTCGCTTGGAACACACACCTGCAAAGCGTGACTGGATCCCGAAGTGCCATCCGACTGTCACCCAAATGCCACTGCCTCCAGGGGACGAGATTGACAGCGAGCGGTGACGTCCCCCCACGGCAGTCCCTGCTCCGAGGGACACGGTGGGGACACTCAGGGGGACACGTTACCTCCATCAGATCGCAGAGGGGTGACAGAAGAGACTCAGCCTTCCTTTATTGCCTCTTTCTGCTTTATTCCCCTGTGCTTTCAGTTTTCCTCCCTCCCCACTGTCCCCTGAGGACCGTCGGACGTATCCCAGGCTCTAACCCAGCCCCAGGAAAGAACCAGAAGCCAGAGTGTAAATGGACAAATAAGCCACAACTTTTTGTGATATATTTTTATAATAACAAACCTTAATAAATAATAATAATAATTAAAAAAAAAAAAAAAAAAGAGTGACCACCATGGCATCTTTCCCTCGGTGCAGGTGACAACCGCGGGTGATGATAGGATGCTATGGGGCTGCCCACATACGGGGGTGCGTGCCCTCCCCCCGTCTGTCTGGCTCTGCTGAGCTTTTGTGTTCCCCGGCTCCTCCAGCCGCTGCCATTGGCGTGGGGCCCTTCATTGTCTGCAGAAGGGGAAGGTCCTCCGCTGGGGCAGGGAGGAAATATCCTGGCAGGAGAACACACGCCCGTCTTTCTGGAGAGAGGGTGTCTTTGTGGGAGGAAGGCAGAACCATGCCAAGCTCGGCATCCCACCCCGGGAAGCTGCTTTGCCTTCAAATTCGGGGTGGCAAAATTTGGGTTTGCCTCTGTTGCTGCGAAACCTTCAGCCAGAGTACAAAGCGGGGGAGGGGAAGGAGGGGACTTTAGCTGGGCGAGAGTGCTGCCGTGCACTAATGGTTACCTAGGACAGGTGCTATCTCTCTGGACTTGTCTGCTTAAATCTGCATTTGAGAATCTGGCAGACTGGAAAAATTGTCAGAACCCCCGAAAGATGAAACACATCACACAGGGAAATCAAATCCTGTCTCTGTAGGACCCTGCAGCTCCAGAAGGCCAACAGAGCCCTTTACATCCCCAGCACTCATCCCAGCCCCATCCCTACACCAGTCCTTGGTGCCCCACATCCCCATCCCTCTGACAGAGCCAGAGGTGTAGTGCTGGGGCTGAGCATCCTTGTGGGACGGGTGCGGGGATCCCTGCCCAGCACTACCCAGCACTGCTGAAACTCCCCACTGCCAGGCTGCACTTCGGCACTGCCCGGTGCCAGCTGGCTGTCCCACGCACCCACTGCTATGTCAGCACACCTCGGGCTGGTTTTGCCACCAGAGGGAGACCCTATTGTTCCACAGATACATAAAAGGAGTATTTTTAAGCTGCAAGGAAGCGCTCACTTTCCCGGGCAGTGCTCCCCATGCAACCAAACCCATGGAGTCTGCTTTTGGGCATGGATTTAGAGTGAAACCTGTGGCTACCTTGTGTTTTCTTGTGCTTTACTGGATGATACGGGGTTTTGATCCTGTGCCCAGCTCTGTCTGTGGGCACCACTGCGGTGGCACAGACAGCAGCAGGTGCTGGGGAGATCACCCACTAGAAATTCAGTTAGAAACGTAAGGGGTAATATATTACTGGAGTGGGGGGCTGAGGGGGAGGAGGGGGAAATTAGCCACAACAAGCATTTTCTGAAGGCTGACAGCAGAAAGAGAAAAAAAAAAGTGCAGTGTGAAGAGAGAGGAAAATCATCTCCAGCTGGAGAGGATCGCTCTGTTCTGAGAGAATAAGGATAAATAGATTGTTTTGCTCATGTTGAAAATGGTAATGATAATAATTATTGTCGCTCTGAAGATTTATTGGAGCTGGGCAGGTCCAGGGAGTTTGGGGCTCAAACTCTGCTCTGAACACATGAGTGGATGGTGGGAACGCCACTGTTGCTGGGCTCCCTGCTGCATCTGGAGGGAAATGGGGTTGATGTGGCGACGGGTTGTGAGAGGTGAACTGCAGGACTGGGGGGACCAGAGGGTGCCAGACTTCCAGGAAGGAGGGCTGTTCAAGGGGAACGTGCTGCTCTGCATTTTGGGGCCAGCAGAGAGCCCCCAGAAATATCACTGCACGCCCCACACGTCTGGCTGCCTCCCTCCCCATGGCAGAGAAATGCTGGGAGCAAAAGCCCCAGGCACATCCCAAAGCAAAATGGACAACAGAGCTGCCTCCTGTGCAGGGCAATGCTGCACTGACCACTGCCATTGGTGCTCATAGCAAATTCCTCTCTGCAGTAGGCAGGCTGACACAGCCCTGAGAAAATTGAACTTGATTGGAGTGGAACTTTCTGAATTTATGGCAACAAAACGAGAGGGTGGAAACGATCCATTCTGACACTTTTTCACTGAAGATTTTGTCAAAATCGATACCATCTCTCAGAACATGTCCATTTCAATGAGGTGACATTTTCTGATGGAAAACATTAGCTCCAAACTGTTTCCATCAGCTCTACCTGACCCACCTTATCTTTACTGCTGTTTCTGTGGGAAGCATGGAGCAGAATGAGGAATGTTATGGATCTCATTCTAGGACACTCATTGATGGACCATGCATTTATTTTCCTCGTGACACACTGAGAAACATAAAGATGTAAAACCAAAGTGAGCTGTGCTCTCAGAGAGGGGTTGCAGGTGTTTGGCACGAGCACAGATTGCAGCTGCTCCTGCATGCATGGTGCCACGCACCACATCACCACAATGCTCGCAAGGACGGGGCACACGCTCAGGATGTGAATTTCCAGGATGGGTGTTTTCCTGTTCTGACCTCACTGTGGCTTTGCTGCACACCTTCCTGCAGCAGCCTGGGCTGCAGGGCGCTGCAGGCACGTCCCCATCCTTAACTCATTCTGCAGGGTCACCAACACCTGCTTGAGCAGCACCACTGGGGACCATGCTGGCCAAAGAGCCGGCTCTCACGCGGGGTCAGCTTTCAGTAAATGTTGGTTAAGTTTGAGAACAGCTTATATACAATTCTCCAACTCCAACTGGTTCAAATGTTTTGAGGTCTTTGTAACTGGATCCCCATCCTCCTACAGGAACGTCAGCAGGAGGACAGAATACGTGCCCTGCTCTGCCTGGCTCTCAGCAGAAGTTACAAACGAAACCATCAGCTGCAAATTTATAAACTTTCCCACAATTGCATAAGTTGCTTTTGCAAATGGGACACTGATTCCCAGACCACTCAGGCACTTTATAGTGTTTCCTCCCAAATAGCCTTTGGGGCACGCATCCTGATGGGGCTGGGGGACCTGAGGGTGTGGGATGCCCAGTAGTGATCCAAACCTAAATGGGTGTTTAAGAAGAGACCTGAACGAAGGGAATGATATGTTGCAGGAGATGCCTTTCACGCTTGGAGCTATCCCAGTGCATCTGCTCCGACAGTCATCCAGTCCCTTTCCAATTGTCTTAATTAACAGCAAATATATCTGGCAGGGAGAGAAGGCGGCCATGGAAGGTGATGAAACCTGGACGTGCTACAGACAAGCGTTGCTAAAGGCGCTGATAGCTGGGATAGGCTGTGATCTGCTCCCTCCCCGCTGGCTCTGGGACCTAACCCCACTGCTCAGCCCTTCCTCGTGCTGTCCCTTTCCTTCTCAGCTCTGGTTGCAAACCCTGCCTGTGCATGCTGCTCCCTTCCGCAGCAAGCAGGATTTCTGCCTTGCTTCAGACAATTCACCTTTGGCATCTCTCTTACGGCGTTCCCAAAGTGGCAATTTTTGACAGTGGATTTCTGTTGGACACATAGCTTGGATGGCTTTTCCATCCAAAGCTTTACAGCCCCCTCAGCTATTTCCTTAAATGCCACTCATCTGTGTCCCTAGCCCCGCTGTTTGAGTTGCCTACCCAGGAAAATATGGCATTCCTCTGCAGTTGGATGTGTAGGGTGTTATCTGAGTGTAGGAGTGTCATCTGGGGACCCCCAGAGGTGTTATCTGGGGATAACACCCAAAGGTGGCATTATGGGGAGTCCCAGACATGTTACCTAGGCATTCCCAGAGGTGCTCTCTGGGTAGTCCCAGTGTGCTACCTCTGCAGTCCCAGAGGTGTTACCCACTCAGTTCCAGATGTGACACCCATTCTGACCCAGATATTATATCCATGAGGTCCCTGACGTGCTACCCAAGCAATCCCAGAGGTGTTATCCATGCAATCCCACATGTGCTACCCACGCAGTCCCAGAGGTGCCTGTGATAATCTGTGCAGCTGTAATACTGTTCCTACAGCCCACTACTAGCATCGACACCTCATACCACTGCAATATTTATGTCACTTGTTTGGTATCCAAGGCATCCGCCCCACCAGTGCAGGGCTTTTATTTCCTGAAGGTGCTGAGAGATGTTTATGACCTGGTGCTTTAGAGGGAAGGAGCTACCTGCTGTCCCTGCTGCCGGGAAGGGGAAACAAAAGCAAGCGAGCGAGCTCTGCACGCTGGGGGTAACACAGAGCAAAGCTGATTTCCTCCCTGGGTTTTGCATTTCACTGTATCTCTTTGGAACCCCCCACCGAAGTGATGGATGCAGGAGAAAAGCTAAAGGAGAGCGGTGGTGTTAGGGTTTTGACAGAGGCTCCTCTTGACAATTTGCAGAGAGCTGGTGATGATAAATTGAAGTGAAAAAATAAAAATAAAAAATAAATTGCNGAGTTATATTAACCTGGCAAAGATGACAAAAGCTTTCACTGAAGCTCTCCCAGAGATAGCACTGTTTTGGCATCAGGTTCTCAGAAAGTGATGTCATCCAATTTCTATGCCAGAGTTTTCCCTTTCTTCTTTGGATTTGTGGCAATGTCAAAGTTCTTCTATAGAGCAGATCTGTTTTTAATATTTCATATTTAGGTTTTTCATTTCGAGGCTGGCTGGAACATCCTTTGGTTTCAACCTTGTAGATGCTGACATGCACGTAAAGCCCAAAACTCTTGAAGAGAGCCTTGAAGAATTGGGGGATTAATAGAGATTACCTCTAAATCTACGTAAGCCCAATTTTTTTTCTTTCAGATATTAAGACTGCAGAAATCTACGTAGCTCCACTGAGCCCGTGAAGATGCATCTCTTTTCTCTTTTCATGAACACCAGAACTAGCACCAGGTGTTGTTGATGGTTTCTGACACATCCCCAGCTGAGGGGAAAATAGCAAAAATGCATTTTCTCAGGGCTATGATTGCTCCTGCTCTACTCTAGCACTGTGTCCATGTTCCTTTTGCCTTAGAGATCTCCATCCAGCCCATCCTGCTGCTGGGCTCGTAATAACCACCGGGTATAAAACAGGGCAGGATCTGGGGACACTCTTGATCTCAGTTGCATTGTGCCATGAGCCCTCTCCTTTTTCTGCAGAAGCACTCCAAAGCCAGTGGGATATTTGTCTTTTTTCTCCTTTGGGTTGCCAAACAGTCATATTTTAAAGCTAGAAATACTTGTCAGCATCCTAGCACGGCCCCCAGAGCCGATGACGCAAATATGACATGAAGCGAGGTCAGATTACAAATGAGGCCACTTCAAAACCTCTCCCGGAAAACCGGAGGCTCGAAGAAAGAGATGAAATGTGCTGAGGAGGAAAAAATAAAACAACAACCAACACAGGGCTACACAATTTGCTTGGAGGCGAGAATAAAACACCCACTGTCAGGAACACCGCCACCAACGTGGCCATGGCTCCAGGGAGCCAGGTCTAGGAGAGCAAGCAGCTTACCACCCAGGAGGGCAAAGCACTGCTCCCAACTTTTGGTCAAAACCATTCTCTTGGTGTCAATCCATGCATTGTAAACTTGGACATACTCTCTGTTTGCTAGAAGATTTGGTGTGGCAGGAGAAGTTTGCCAAAAAAGGGGGTTCTGAACCCACAGTAGAGTCATAGAATAGTAGAATGGTTTGGATTGGAAGGGACCTTAGAGATCATCGAGTTCCAACCTCTTGCCATGGGTTAGTTGTCTCCCCACCATCCAACCTGGTAAATAGACCAGGATGGAATTTCTTCTCCTCCACACCATTACCTCTGGNCAGAGGCTCCTCTTGACAATTTGCAGAGAGCTGGTGATGATAAATTGAAGTGAAAAAATAAAAATAAAAAATAAATTGCTGAGCCTCGAGTATAGCGTTACGCAGCCACCGAGGAGCACTGTGGTTTCCAGGCTTCTTTCAGAAGCATTGTGTGTCAATGGGTTTTGGAACACGTTGGGGAAGGAAGATCAATGACATGCTCAAAGATGGCAAGTCTTCTGCTGCTGGACTGGATACTACATATCTGAATGTAATATTTCCCGGGGNGCAGAAGCACTCCAAAGCCAGTGGGATATTTGTCTTTTTTCTCCTTTGGGTTGCCAAACAGTCATATTTTAAAGCTAGAAATACTTGTCAGCATCCTAGCACGGCCCCCAGAGCCGATGACGCAAATATGACATGAAGCGAGGTCAGATTACAAATGAGGCCACTTCAAAACCTCTCCCGGAAAACCGGAGGCTCGAAGAAAGAGATGAAATGTGCTGAGGAGGAAAAAATAAAACAACAACCAACACAGGGCTACACAATTTGCTTGGAGGCGAGAATAAAACACCCACTGTCAGGAACACCGCCACCAACGTGGCCATGGCTCCAGGGAGCCAGGTCTAGGAGAGCAAGCAGCTTACCACCCAGGAGGGCAAAGCACTGCTCCCAACTTTTGGTCAAAACCATTCTCTTGGTGTCAATCCATGCATTGTAAACTTGGACATACTCTCTGTTTGCTAGAAGATTTGGTGTGGCAGGAGAAGTTTGCCAAAAAAGGGGGTTCTGAACCCACAGTAGAGTCATAGAATAGTAGAATGGTTTGGATTGGAAGGGACCTTAGAGATCATCGAGTTTCAACCTCTTGCCATGGGTTAGTTGTCTCCCCACCATCCAACCTGGTAAATAGACCAGGATGGAATTTCTTCTCCTCCACACCATTACCTCTGGGCACTTATCTGTTTTATCTGAGTTTTTCTCAGCTAGGGGTACCCAAGTCAAGCTTTTCCCATCACACCTGAGTCCCAGCAGAGGTCTGGAGGCACGGTGAGCAGCAGCTCAGCCTCCCTCTCACTGCGGCAATGACAGAACGAGGACCCGAAGCCAGCACTGTCAAATCTCATCTGGCTCCAAGATTGAAATTCATCTCATCTCCAAAGCAATAACAAAACATCATCTTTATGAAAAGTTGTCAGGAATCTAATTGTTTTGCAAACATTACAGATATCTCTTCCATTTCAAGGAACAAGTGGGGTTGCTTTTGGTTTTGGAAGAATTGAGTAAGCATGAAGATTTCCAAACTTACTCAGATACAAAACACTATTGTTACATAGTACAGTGAAACAGCTGTGGTTTATAAGTACCCTTAATGTGAAACTTTAACTTAAAAAAAAAAAAAAGCCCTAAAAAAAGTTAAAGGAACAGAAAACATTTCATCCATACTAATGTGAGGTTTTAAACATATAGGCTTTTAAGTGAATTGGCCATAACCACAACAATATTTTCAGTCTGACCAAAGCATATATTGTATGCAGATGTTAATTTGGCATTTGCATGCATGGGCAAAGAAAAAAATCTTTTCTATATATATATATATTTTTTTTTTTTCCTTGAGCACATTGTGATCTGGAGTCACTTTAGCTTTACAAACTGATTATAAACACTAATTACCTGAAAACATGCTGTTTGGCTTAATGTCCAGCCTGTAGACTTGAGTTCTGCTTGATAAAAATATAATGTTTAGCCGGAACGTTCACCCCTCTCTTTATATATAGACAGATGCATTTATAAAAGTAGAATGTGCTGATTTGTACAAAACCCATATTCCTCTGTTAACCCTCTCCCTCCCATTTACAAGCATTGTCGTGTCAGGTGAGTCCATAATGCTGTGGGAGGGGAGGCTGGAGGCTCTCCAGTTGCTTTCCCTGGTGGCAGGAATGCCTGCTGCTGCAGAGCTGCTTGGCTGGGACAACAAGGAGGCACATTCATTTGGGTGTCGTCAGTCTGTCCAAAGGGGCTGTGATCTCAGAGGACACTTTACAAAGGAACGAGAGGAAAAGTGCCAACCCCTGCCGGGGCACCCACCAGCTGAGGGTGCTCCACACCCTGACATCCACCACTGGCGCATGAAATGCTCGTCCCCAGCCCCATCCAAACCTCGAGGAAGCAGACAGCAGCTTCAAGAGATGGTGGAACAAACATCACTTGACTCTGCATTCAGCATCCTTCCCACTGGTTTCCTGTGGTGCAGTTCCAAGGGGTGTGGGGCTACTTACAAGCAAAATCTCTGCTGTGAACTCCAGGTGAAGCACAGCCATCACTTTCACTTGCTATCACCTTTAAAGCATGAAAGGCATTTTTGGTTGTTTCAAATTTTCATCTTTGGAGTATTTTTCTTGTTAGTTCGTGCTCTGCTTTCATTCATCAGCGGGGAATAGAGCTGCAGTAACACGATACACAGCAAATATCACCATTTAAATAGAACCAATCCATTGTGAATGAAGACTTCTGCAAAGAATGGGAAAATAGAGCTAAAGGGCTGTTAAGTAAACTCTTTTATGTGTGACATTATGCAGGCAATGGTTTTGGAGTGTAAAAGATATTTTTCATTATATCAGTGTTATTAATTCCATCAGCTCGAACCGGATTGGTACACGGAATGGCTGTGTGTTTCCCAGGTTAATAAATCTGCATAGGTTTATTGTTCAGAATAAAACCTATTTTCCTCAGCAAATAACCACGATCATTTGGGGTTACAACCATTCCTCAGGAAATGCATTATAACTAACATTTTTATTGGTATCATAGGAAATTCATATGCCAAATAACATGGGACTATAACTTTTATCTGACTTTAAAACAAAATCTGTTATCTTTTATGGCCAGTTTCATATAGTCCCACTATCAGTTTCCATAAAATTCAACAAGCATTCCTCATTCTGCCTGGAAAATCAATAACAGAGTTGGTTGAAAAGTGAAAATGTCTTTTTGCAAACATTTTTGAAATTTCTGAGTTGTTTTCACTTGAAGGCATTTGCAACCAACTGATTTCTGGCAGAGAAGTCCTCTAATGCTCCTCATTGCATTTTCTGTTTTATGTCCTTAATGTGGAAAGAAAGTACGTTTCTGGGGGTGAGATGAACATTTCTTACACTATCATCAACTTCAATGGGTGATTTTGTTTTTCAGAAAGGTTTTTTTTCCATTTTAAAGCCTTGAATCAAACCCATTTTCACCAGTGGTCCTTCTCCAGTCTGAACCCCTAGCCACCAGTCTCCACTGGTTAGCCATCATTCTCCATTGGTTAACTATGGATCGATCAGTGATGTGGAAGGGCTTCAGTGGGACAGGAGAGCAGGAGCCAAATTTCTGCCAGCAGGAAGCGCATTAGGCACTCATATTCACTCTGTATCTTTCTCTTAAACCTGCTGTCCATGAGCGCAGACTACCAAGACACTATTTTCATCCAGCCCCAACCACCGTGGGGATCTTGATCTCATTAGGAGTCATTTACGCATCTGCATTAGACAACCGCTCATTGAACCACAACATAAATAACATCACGGCAGACATGGGGAGAGCCTGTGGCCTCGTTAAGTCCGTGGAAGCTTCTGCCATTGACCTCGGTGAAGCCAGGATTTCACCCAGTGGTCTGATTATTTCTGAAAGTCTGAAAGAGTTGCTCAGGATCGGATACAATGGACAATTAAACTAAAAGAATTACAAAATTTTAACTTTAATTTGGCAAAGCCTTCACAGGGCCTATTGCAATGAAGTTACCATGCTCTGCACAGTGAGAGCCTGGGCCAGTGCCCATTGGAGTGAATGGGAATACCCCCTCGGGGCTCGGACGAGTGATTTAAGCTTCATGTTTGTTTTTTCAGGCAGCATTTCAGTAAGTGCTTACAAAAAAAAAAAAAAAAAAGGAGCTGGGAGACACCCACAAACCTCCCAGAGTCAATGGAAAGTCATCTGATCACAAACTGTCCCAGTGCTTGCAGATCTACTGAAGCCAGTGAAGGCTCAAGGAGTGCTATGGGGTGATAGAATTGATTTTGGAATTGTAGCAGAAAAGGTGGATCGACATCCTCTGTGTTCAGGGCAGTGAATCTCTGATAGTGCATGGCAGGAAAAAAGAACTTTCTATTGATAGAAAACAGCTCTATTTGTAGGAAAGATTAATGCTTAATGCAGTTTATCCTCGAAAGGTCACTGTAACCTCTTGAACATCCTGCAAATCTTCTGACTCGCTGCCAAATAGCATCCATTGGAAATGATCATTCAAATATTATGAAGAAAGTATTATGATTCTTATATAGACAGACAACCTTATTTTTATTTATTTATTTTTTTTTCAGTAGTAAAAAAAACCCTACATTTCTCCACCCAGGATTATGATTTATAGAGTGAAAAAGTTAAACCCATGATATATGCGAAGTAGGTAATTGATAAATCATAAAACAGGTTGAGTAGAAGATGGAAAAATACTTAAGCTGGATGGATTCTACCAAATTAAACCACGCCATTAAATTGCCTAGCATCCTGCTTAATAAAACTGATACGCTGTTTTGTGCTTGACATTCGCAGCAGTAGATGACTTCTCAGAGAAGAATGCATTTAATCTGCTGGGGAACCTGATGCTGGACAGGATGAATATGCTGATCTAAGCCCTGCAGGCTGCAGGGAAGACAGGTCCTATGAGGCTTACTCCTCTGCAGCTGGGTGCTGCTACTACTGGTAGTACTGACTGCCAAGCAAACAAACCAGCGTTGGATTAGACCTATGTATTTATCATCACTGAGGGTACAGATTGCTGTAATTGTTACCAATGTGAACCTCAGCTGGTGCTATAAATGCTTATTGACCTCTCGTGGTGGAACAAAAATATCACAGCGTGATGAGAAATGTGGAAAAATTCATGAGCACAGGTTACAGCACCCAATATCCATCAGTGGGCAATGATGAAGCACTTCCCTGCTATTTCCTACCAGACTGTAATTAATGCCTGCGTTAATTGTGAGCAGGCAGCACTGGCCAAGTGATCCTGGAGGTAATTAAAGCTCTTGCCTGTTCTTAGTTGGTGAGTGGAGCGAACCTGACCTATAGAGGCATTCAGCACCTGGAAGGAGCCAGATATCCTGATAATGAGCTAAAAGGCCCTTAAAGCCAACACCCGGCAGCTTCATGGGAAATGCTCACGACAAATGTTAGCACAGACGTGCTCTTTTTATCTGGCTGGGGTCAGGTTACCCCATTAATTCACGCTCAGGAGACAATGCACGGGCCAGCAGCAGCAGGTAATTCTTTTACCCAACCCTGTCTGAGGTGACACTACCACAAAGGGGCACTTTTAGGGGGGGATCAGTTTCCACAGTAAACTTTCCAAAGGACTGGGAGCTGGGGAACGGCACTTCTGATTTGTTAGGAGCCCTCCAGAGTGCTCCTGCAGCTGGCTGAGGCACCTGTGCTGGGTGGTAGCAGGCAATTATTGTGGAGCTGCTTTGCAGCAGAAATTTGCTCAACGGAGTTCCTGCATTCCATGTCCCAGCCCTGGCTGCAGCAGCAGCTTAAATGAACTCTATGTGCTCAGGACGTGCACATAGAGTTCACACACAGCAATTTGTGATGACTTGAAATCAAGATGCTCCATATCAGAATCATACAAGCATCAAGGCTGGAAAAGACCACTAAGATCACCAAGTCCAACCCCAGCCCACCCCCACCGTGCCCACTGACCAGGTCTCTCAGTGCAATATCCCCACAGCTCTGCAACACCTCCAGGGACACTGACCCCAGCACTCCCTGTGCAGCTGTGCCACTGCATCACTGCACTTTATCAGAAGGAATTGCTCCTAACACCCAACGTGACCCTCCCCTGGCACAACGTGAGGCCATCCCCTCTCGTCCTATGGCTGTTCCCTGGGAGCAGAGGCCGACCCCACCTCACACAGCCTCCTTTCAGGTCGTTGCAGAGAGCAATGAGGTCTCTACATTTTAAAAACGGAATTTTAGAAGAAATTACAAACTTCACGCATTCAGGTCAAATTCAGCTATTGATTTCAGCCAGAAGAAAGCACGGATTTTCCTTTTTCTTTTTTTTCCCCCTGAAAATGTCAAAACATTTCACTTTAGACTTGCTAAAACATTTGACATTTTCCAAGCAAAACCTTTAAGTCTTTTGATTCCAAATAGCATTTGTTTACTTCAAAAATGACCTACATTAAAAGACGAAAGTTGGAACAAAAGAGTTAAATAACTCAGCAAAGCAAAACCAAGTGCTTCAGATTTGAATTAAAGAAGATGTTTCAGGTTGCTCCAAAATAACACACTTTGCTTTTTATATTTTTCCCGCAGAAGTTGAGATTCAACGTTGTGCTGATTTGTTAATTTACTTTTTTATTTTTTGATAGGGAGCCAAAAAATCTATTATTGTTTTAGCTTGATGAGGAAATTCCTGGTAGTGAGTTGTCTGTGATGCTGCTGCATCTTGGTGAGCATCCTGAGGTGCACAGGTAGTCAGTGGACAATTCTTGAAGTCTAAGAGGGGAAAACCTGGGGTATTATGAGGCATTTTGGGCTCTAAGTCTCTTAGTGTCTTGGAACATCTCAGCAGAGATGCCCTCAGGCAAAGAAGAGAGCAAGAACCCAACCACTGAAAATACCTGCAACATCTCAGCGCCGATTCCAGCAGCCTTGACCAGCTCAAGGTGAAGCTTGTGCCTCTGCCCTCCATGCATGGTTATTTTTAATTGAACGTTCAATGTGAGCTGAAGTTAAAATGGCTGTTTATCATAGAATCATAGAATCATTTGTGTTGGAAGGAACACTTAAGGCCATCCAGTCCAACCTCCTGCACTGAACAGGAACACCCACAGCTCCATCAGTGCTCAGAGCCCCATCCACCCTGACCTTGGCTGTCTGCAGGGATGGTGCAACACCACCTCTCTGGGCAACCTGTGCCAGTGTCTCACCACCCTTAGTGTAAAAAGTCCTGACTTATATCCTGTGGAAATCTCCCCTCTTTCAGTTTGAGACCATTTCCCGTGGTCTGTGGCGCGTGTGCGTATCCTTCACTGCCATTACACCACAATTAGCAGAAGTTCAGATAAATACTCTACCCTAGTATTTGATTACTGACTCGCTTTCATGCTTTGCTTTTGGTGGTTATAATGACAAACTTCAAGTACTTGCTTTATTTTTTTCTGCCTGGGCAGGCAGTTCATTTAATGCCATAAAACAAAAAAGGTCACGTTGATGACATGTTGTGTTTTTTTTTCATGCTGCTGACTCTTTTTTTCCTTAGCTGTTCTTGACAAATGAACAGAAATATGGGGATGAAAGAGAAGAACAGAGTGAGGGAGAGATAGAATAGAAAACAATAATAGTTTAAGTATAACAAATTGAATAAATGTCATAAGGAAATAATCAAAACTAATGTCCCTTGTTCCAGATGCTGTAATGTTTTGTAAATCACATTTGAAGAGAAAGGTATCTCGGTTTTATTTCCCTTCTTTTTGATGCTGCCATTCCTCAGCTGAGGTTATCATCTGCAGAGTTGGGATTTGGGTTGGAAAATCCTTCAGGTTCAGAAAACGGATTTTCACTTGGAAGCACAGATTTTTGCTGTGGGTTTCTCACTCGTTTGCTGAAGTACCAGGAAACCTGGCGAAGCCTGCGGGATACGGAGCATTTCCTGGGCAGGGAGGTGATGCCGTGGTACCGCACGCCTGCGAGCGAGCAGCCCCGAGTGCTAATTGGATTTTATCAAAACTGCATATTTCACAAACATTACATCATTTCCTTGCTGCTTTCAGCAGACTGATTCAACAAATGTTTTCTATTTTACTCCAGGATTCTAACATGAGATGGGCTCAGAACTTGGCAGTAATTTACTTGCAGCTTAAATTTATGACATAGACGAACATTTATATTCATTTAAAATGAAAGGCAGAGCTGCGCAAACATTTTTCATCCATTTTTTACTGTATGTGCCGGTTTTACCTTCTGTAGGAATTATTATATGTCTAGCTATATAGTCAAGGGAAAAAAGAGAAAAAAAATTCTTATACTTCAGGGGAAAATGTGTACAATTAATATCAGTTTACACATCTGTAATAACATAAAACATATACACCTGAGGTTATGTGTCGTGACATAAATCATAAAAGAGTCATAAAGAGTTACTTAAGAACCTTGTAGCAGATTTTATTAAATAACATTATCAAATATTAAAGCTTTGTGTGAATAAGTGCTGTAGAGCAGAATCCGCCGCACAACCTTTCTTGGACTAATATATAGCTGTAAACAATTTTTCCCTGTAAAAACTAGAAAAACAGAGCAGATTCTTGGCTAGTTTTGATAAGCAGCAACCTCCTAACTTTGACAGAGCTACCTGGCTTCATTCAAGCTGTGGGTCAGCCTCCGTGTCCAAAAACCCAGCCACCTGAATGCAGCGACGGTAAAGGACCGGTTCACTTCGCGCGGTTCTAAACACTCTGGAATTAAAATGACAACAACAAAAAAACCACAGGCAGAAAATCAGGAGTTAGCAAAACTCACCCCGCCATCTCCATCCCTAAGGCACCGGGTCTTAAAACTGCGGTATTGCTTTCAAGCAACATTATTTGAAGCGCCCTCAGACATTCCCCCATCTGACTAATGCCTTGTTTCCCTCCTTCCTCCCTCCCAGGCCGGCATGCTCGGTGTGTAGCGCTTGAGAAAGTTGGCATTCTGAAGTAGGGGGTAGGAAATATAGCGACAATAAAGTTTTATATCCTTTCTCTAATGCATTCTCTTTAAGAAAATAATTTCTCTGCATAATATGTTTTCCTTTGGAAAAGCACGGTACCTGAACTTGTGGTAGTGTATAAAGATTTTATTGGCTCCCGTTTGGGATGGTGCAAAAAAACCTCTCTCCCTTTCCTTGTAAATGTTTTAATAAAATAAAATTATAGAGCATTTAGGAGAAAGTTTATATCTTATTTTGCTGAAATAGCAGAGCGCTGCCGAGCCTGGGGAGCAGCCACCATGGGGAACAGCAATGCAGAAAGGGGTTGGGATCCCACCAGCTAGGGCAGCCCTGGTGATGTGGTCAGCACTGAATGCAAGATTGAACGTTGTATGCTGAGTGGCTGATAGCATTAGATGAGATGTGCAGTGTCCCAGGAAGCAACATCTGGAACTCCAACTCTAAGCAGAGAAAGGCATTCAGCTGAGGGGATGCGTTGTACGAGACAGATCCACAGCGAGCACAACTTCATTTGCCCCTTTATAAGACATCTTCAATAGCAAATTCAGCTCATTCATGAAGCTCAGCTGCAGCCAGAGCAGCGAGCAGCTCCAAGGAAAGGCTGTTTTCTGGCCAAGGAGAGAGAAAACCGAGAGCAGATCTAGTGCCTGTCAACAAGCCCATCTCCGGGGTGGAAGGGATCCAGCCTTGCCGTGTGGGCTCCAAGCAGGTGGGGCTCTGGGAGCAGGCTCCCAGCCATTCCCGGGGATAGTCCCAGATACATATCCCATACTGTCGTGGCCACAAATGCTTACAAAGTTACAGTCTTGTGCAAGATGCAACTGCACGTGCAAGTCTCGAACGTGAAGATGCTATTGCCTCCTGCTTTCAATAAAACACACCTTGGTTTGGTGCATAGCAGCAAGACAGCTGTTGGTGATACGCACGCTGAAAATAGCTTGCTGGTGTTATTGTATCAAAGTCATTAGGCGTCGCATTCAATACACGCGCTATATTAATTCCATATAAATGAGTGAGATGGGAAAAGTGGCCTGACTTCAGCAAAATGAAACGGGCTGACTTGATGCTGCAAGATCCTGCTTGCGGATAACGCAAGATTTTTTTGATTAAAATGGATAAGAATTTGAATAAAAATGCACTGTTTGGAATACATTTCCACCGGCATCCAGAAGAATTCCTACTTGCAGATATATGTGGTTTGCGTTAACAGGCGAAGGATTAAAAAAGGACGTTGGCTTGAGCTAATTCTCGTAATTATATATCTTTGGTAAATGTAAATTGATTTGGTATAACAGACCTGATTGGAAAATTACCTGTTTGAGATGGGAGAATAAAAGCAACTGCTGGACATGAGCTTGAAAAAAACGTCGGGTTTCAGTAGGACGCTTTGCTCCGAAAGAAAGTCTGTTTCAATAAAAACGTTGATTTGAAAATTGTGGTTTTTAGTAGAATGGTATTTGATCCATTAAAGCTGTACTGGTTTCATTCTTTATGTTCGCCTTTCGTTGAAATATGTTGGTATGAGGCATGAAATAAGCATGTGTCAGGCATTACTCAGAATAATAAAAAATTCAGAATAGAGGAGAGGCGGCAGATAGAACCGTTCGAGGGAGTCCAACCGCTCGGCGTAATCCTGCGTCACGCGGCCCTCGTGCTGGAAACGGCTGTGTGTGGGGAGCAAAGCTGAGGGGAACACTGCCACTGGTGTCACCAGGCAGAGGATCAGGCCCGAGGAATGCAAAGATGGAAAATATCTGCCTTATTAGATCAGCCGACCCAGCCGCGCTGCCAGCAGTGGATTATTCCGCAGAGGATGGTCGGAATTGCTTTGTCTGGCCTAAATTTGCATTATACCAATGACAGGGATCCTACCACTTCCCTTGGAGGACTTTTCCACATTCTAATTGATCTGATTGTTAGGAAATTGTTCATAAAATTAAGAATCTTGGAAGTAAATAAGGGAACCCAGGCAGAACTGCTCCATGCAAAGCGCAACGGCCATATGGAACAAGTTAGTCCGGGGAAGGCAACCGAGCAGTATAAATGAGTTCAAGAGACATTCAGATTTATTTCTGGAGAAAGAAGGGACTGAGAGCACGATGAAAAAAGGCAGGGAGGTGGGTTTAACAGACATTTGGGAAGGGAAGTCATGTTTAAAGGGAG
Source organism: Odontophorus gujanensis (assembly GCA_013399175.1). Taxonomy (NCBI): domain Eukaryota; kingdom Metazoa; phylum Chordata; class Aves; order Galliformes; family Odontophoridae; genus Odontophorus; species Odontophorus gujanensis. The sequence goes on from VXAB01006584.1 coordinate 17,444, forward strand.
GACATTTAAACAGAGAGAGCTTGGTGTATGTTTTCCCTGAGATCTCTTGTTCTTATGGGGTGATCAATGTGTGAGCAGAATCCCGACCTCAGAAGGCAAGAGGGGTTTCCCTCTTTCTGGAGCAGGTTTTATTTCAGGGACAACCTGAAGCTGGGCTGGGAAGATGAATTCCTTCAGCCACCCCAACACCAGCTCCCTGCAGGAATCCTACATGTCAACTGGGAATCCCAGTGTGCTGAGCACAAGGTGAACTCCTCATCAGCAAAGTGAGCATACAGCAGCACTGCACGTACGCTGTTAAGCCTTGACCAAATAGCCAGAAAGAAAAAAAAAAAAAAAAAAAAAAAAAAAACGCTTCTAGAGAATTCAACAGCTCTCACTGCAAAGAGAACATTTTTTTTTTCCCAGCTTAATGATCTGGGCTATGTAAAGCTGGGGGCTAACCTAGGGTTATAAACTTGGGTTATAATTAAAGCTGCCTGATGGAACTAGTTGCATGTCCGTAAGGGGTTACCAAACAAATCACTGCCATTTTCACCCTTGCTGGCAGCCTGGAGAGAAAGGTGTCACCCAAAAAGAGTGGCAGCTCCGTACTGACAAAGGCTTCCTTTCTCCACTGTCTGTCACCAGAAAAAAAAAATATCATTTCTGTATTTCTGTCACTTGACCCTGCCAGTCACATTAAAAAATGAAAACTTTCCCAGGGGACGCACCCAAAGCGGGTCCTAGAAAATAAATTAGTGTTTGAGAAGAATGGCTTCAGATGCACGAGGGCAGAGCTGGCAGGAGCCACTGGCGTCGCTGGAGCGCTGCCCTTTCGCACCGGGGCTGCACTTGGCCTGTCAGCCTTGATTAATTCTTCCACTAATGCAAGGCCACAAATACACTTTGTCAAACTTTTGGGAAAAGCCCAAGTGGACCAAGCGCAGGTTTCCTGTGCCGCAGCCACTGCTGAATAAACACTTTGGAGACAGAGAGGTTTGAAGCTCCGGCGTAACCCTCGGTGAGTGGGCTGAGTGGGGATTGGGCTGTTGTCTACAGCCTTGAGGGTATGGGGAATTAACTCCTCGGTCTTCGTTTGGCCATTTTGTAGAGTGCTTGACTTTTGTGCCGTAGCACACAGGGAGCAGTAGCTGCCCACCGTGCTCCAGCACGGCGTTGGCTGTGCAGTGAGTGCAGCCATCTAGCGGAGATTACACGGGAAAGCAGGGGGGTCGTCCCCAAAATGCAGACCAGATGGCACTACGCTGAGCTTTTAGACCCAAATCTACCAGTACAAGGCAGTTGTTGAGAGTGTCCAAGCTTCCTCACTCAGAGCAGCACTGCATTTTACACTTCTATAAGGACCCGTCTCATGTTTTCTGGTGCAGGGAGCAGAAACCAGAACCACCCTCCCTGTGTGTTCTCACAGTTCTATGTACCTGTGCTGGCACCATGCAGAGATGGAGCACTTTGCTGTATGGGTGGGTGGGGAAGCAGTCACAGGGCAGGGTCATGTCTTAAAACAGCATCCACAGTCCCTCTTGAAAAAATCCTGGACGGGTTCCACAATACCACACACCTTGTAATTGCTCTTATTGGCCTCCAAAACCAGAATGAAACTTGGCACTCTACTTGGTTACATGTGAATATTCCATATTTGCACATTTAAATAGTACCTTGCTGCTCTGCTCTGGTTTAAGGCCCAGATCATAGAATCATGAAGGTTGAAAAAGACCTTTAAGATCACCAAGTCCAACCCACCCCTACCATACCCGCTGACCATGTCCCTCAGTGCCACAAAAAGCTGTGAATGATGGTCCCTCTTGCTGCCTGCTAGGAGAGCCACCACTGACATCTGTGTGACTTTGTGGAGAGTCTGTGTTTAAAGGAAAATATATGGAGGGTCCTTTCAGCCTCTCTGAGGAGGCTAACTGTAGAGCTGCAAACTTACAGAGCAATAATACGCTGATGCTGCAGATTGCTTTAATAGAGTTGAGCTCCAGTTAAGCATTTTAATGTGCACAGTTGTAAATAAATAATGGAGGACATTGCTTCCTTAACAGCGCAATAATTATTTTCAATTAAGCCTTAGTTACAAAGAAATTAGCTTTCACCTTGCTGACTGCATCACTTGTTCTTGAGGAGCCCACCCAACACCGAGCAGGGCACGCTGCTGCTCCTCAGGGCTTCCCATTGCTGCCTCTTGTTACAAGCACACTGTAACGACAACGGGAATAAAATAATGAAAACCACAGGATCACTGGATCCAAGTTTCATGGGAAAGTAAACATGCCAGGAGTTGTTCTCAGGCACCACGCAGCCTTTCAGAAATGTGGGAACTGGGAAGCAAGTCATGCTCACCTGGGCTCTTCATGACTTCAGGGCCCTTAGAGCATTATCGCTGACTGATGGCCTTGTCCTCCTCTGGGGGAAAAGAGGAACTGTATGCTCACTACAGAAATCAAGTGAGCTTCGGCCCTCCTAATAAAACATGGCCATGTCTATAAAGAAATCAATCAAATGAATCACAACGTTCTTTAGTGAGTGGTTTGTACATTTCTTGGTGCCCCCCATTGCCAATCTTGCTTGCCCTGAAGCAAAACAAAGCCTTTTTTATTTGAGATTGGAGATCAGACCGATGGGGTTCCTCTTGGTTTACAATTTACCCAGAAAATTTCATCTGCCAAAGTGTGTGAACCACCACACCTCATGAATCCATCTGTGTGCAGCAGAGCTGCAAACTGCTGACACCAGCATACGGGCTCACAAAGAGGAGCTATTTGGGATGTCTCTTATTATACTGGGGATGTGCCAACACCATATTCTCTGCTTACTTGTAAAACTTGACAGGTTTTGGTTGGGATGTGATGATTTCCCCTCTAAAGCACCATGATGGGTGGATGGTTGGACTGGATGATCACAGTGTTTTTTTCCAGCCTTACTGACCGTCATTCCACGAGATCTGCTGTAGGACAGGGTACTGCTCTGAAGCAAGGGGCTTGCCAAGAGATGGGGGAGCACTCCCTCCGCCTCCAGGATTACTAATTCAGACAGAAAATTGGGTATAACATTAAGAGACATGACTACTTTCTGCAGGGTAATGTGTCCGCAGCAAATGGGAGTCAGTTTGTTCTGTCCTCATCAGAAGGTGCTGCGTGGAAATCAATCGATGCTAACTGCTAGGAGAGGCTGGTTGTATGGATGGTTTTAATCAAAAGTGTATTTAAATTAAGACTTAAAAGAAAACCAAGCTTTTAATCACTAAGCCATTCCAAAGTGTCCCTAATGCTTGCTGCAGAATGTCCTCATTACTGGAAGACAGAAGTAAAAATGGAATATAGTATCACAATCATGCAGTGTCCTGAAAATGAGGCTTAGTGTGAAGCACATGTAAAACTGAATTGAGCATCTGGAACAGCACAGACATCTGCAGAACGGGGAACACACTGGACACAGGGCCATGCAGCATATAGCCTGAGTTAAAATCACTGTGAAACAGGCAAAGATTGGCCAATCTCACATTGAGCCTCGCTGCTACAGGGTCAAATAGTGGAGCAGTTTAAAGCAGTTTCAGACTGAATGAACACACCTTCCTCTGAAGGTTGCCTGCAAACTCCTTTGAAGGAAAAAAAATAAAATGATAACCTTAATCTTTAAAGTAGTTTGAATTATTTCCTCTCAAGCCTTTCCCTAAACAGATTAAGCCCCTATTTGAAATGGAAGTAGATGTTTACTCTTGTAAATAAGCATTTTCTCTTGTATCTAACAGTAAACAGATTAAAGGATTACTCTAAAGACCTTCCAGAATTTTAGTATCGGGTCCACGAAATCTGTGCTTGATACGTCCACCCCCAGCACAGCTGCATACTGGGCGAAAGGTTATTTTCTCCAATCAAGTACATCCCAAATAGGGAGATTTAAGGCCTTCAGTGCTGAAAGACTTCGTTCTTATCTGCCCTATTGCCACTTTTCAGGGAAGCATACACAGCCTGGAGCACAAATGAGAATCAGACACGAAGACTTTATTTTAAAAAGTCACAGTATGGGAAGAATTTACTCGATTTCTAATAATATATAGAACATACAATAAAGCAGACCAATATATTTCATCCCCTGTCAAGAAAGTTTTGTCACTTGGTAATTTGTTTTAATATATTAGTTTCTAAATATAAGAGCAGTCAATTGATGCATTATTAATGTGATGCGTACGTGTATAAATATTCTTTTAACTTCCAGGATGGTTGATATTAATGTTGTGGCATATGAAAGCATGAGGTACTTCTAACACTCGGTCCTCAGGCAGGAGCCGTGCCGCTTGCACCGAGGCCCATTTATAACTCCTCCTGCCGGGGAATGAAAGGGCTTTGATGTGAAGTGTTGGTTAGCTGCTCTTGGAATGGAGAACCAGAACTCTCCCCCGTTATTTCTGGTGGCAAAATGCTTATATTGAGAGCAAACATTGTTGAGTTGCTTGAATAGGAATGTTTAGAGAGGAAAATGTCGGTGTCCAAAATGATCTCTCCAGTTCTGCGGGGAAGAGTGGCCATCAGCCAGTTGTTTTATCCCGTTATATTAAGATTGTCATGATTCACACTAGCTTTTTCTGTCATGTCAAGCTTCCTTCTGAGTTAAGGAAGACACAAGCCAGCCTGACTCAGAGCCTGCTAGATGGGCTTGCTGCAGCCAAGAGCATTTTGGAGGGCCTGAGATACCCTGTGACACATTTGGCTCCTGAGAGATACTGAATCCCGGGGACGAGGAGTATTTTCGTATGAACAACACGAGGAGTATTTTCATATTAACAACACTGAGTCTTCCAGGGGATGTCAGAACACCTTCGTATTTATCATCAGAGTTTGTGATATTGAATGGCAGTACTGATTTGACGTTTTCAAACATAGAGCAGTCTGGATTGCTTAGATCTGGCCAGTGGAAGTCAAACACAATTTGGTGCCTTTCACTGTCCTTCACCACCCTTCACTGCACTGATTTTAGCTCAGAGACACACACAAAAAGGGGTTCAATGCGTGTAAGCAATGTTCAAGGGAAATCTCATAACTACACAAAACAAGAGGGTTGCTCCAAAAGTAATGCCTCTTATTTTATTGTGTTGCCCCTTAACATCAGAGGCAACCTCAGAGTGGGTGCTGTGGCAGTAGAGGTTGAAGCTTTCCACTCCTTTCCATTTTGTTGCTGCGTGACAAGACAGCAGCAGAGGGGCACTCTGAAAGAGTGGTGCCTGACCTGGAAGTGCGGATGAAGCGAAGGTGTGTCACTGAAATCCTCCACGTGGAAACAATTGCACCCAACAACATTCATTGACACTTGCTGAATGTTTACAGAGTCCAAACTGTGGTTGTGAGCACGGTGAGGAGTGGGTGGTGTGGAATGTGTGGGATACATGACATATTCTGGATGGCTATGTACAGCTGTCACATCCATATGCAAGTTGTCAGGATCTACTGAGCCAGTGTGAGGCTGAATGTGACAGCTTCCTGAAATGCACTGTTACCAGTGATGAGATGTGGTGTCACCACTACAAGCTGAGATCATCTAGTGGTGACATGTGAATTCCCCATCGAAGAAAAAGCTCAAGATGTAGCCCTCAGTGGGCAACATGCTGTACTCTCTTTTGGGATAGGAAAGAGGTGATCCTTTGGGATTTCCTGGAGCCCATAAACTCTGACTGCTACACTGCATCACTGGCTAAGCTGAAGGCTCAAAATTCCAGAGTCAGGCCAGCAAAAAAGATAACCTCTCTCCTGCAACACAGTAAAGCCAGGTCTCATAAAATTTTGAAGACCGTAGACCGCACTGTCAACCTTGGCTGGACTGTCCTATCACACCCACCATTAGATTTGGTGATTTTGGACTTTCAAATGTTTGGACCAATGAAAGATGGACTGCGTGGGCAACATTTTCCTAGCAATGGCAACATCACAGCAGCTGTGGAACAGTGGGTTGTCTCCACTGGTGCAGATATGCACAAGCATGGTGTGCAGATTCTTGTTCATTCCTGTCAAAAATGCACTGCTAGTGGTAGTGACTATGCTAGAAAATAGTATCCTGTAAATGAGAATTTGCTCTAGCAAATGGTGTCATGGTGCTCTTTGCATCTGTTGCAGTTTCCACGGAAATAAATGGGAGGAATGACAACACAAAACAAGAGGATACATGGCAAATTCCCTGTTCGGCAGGGTTAAGGCCATTAAAAAGTTGTCATTTGAAGTAGGATAGGAATAAATCTAATTCTAGCAATTGGGCCAGTTGTAAGCAATAATTAAAGCCAATTGCTGGAAATTCATAGAAACTGAGTCCTGTCAAGTCAACCCAGCATCTGCTTTCAAGGTGATGACAGGAATGGTCGACAAGAAAAGCAGATGGGGATAATGGACTTCCACTTCAATGGTTGGACTAGACAATCTCAGAGGTCTTTTCCAACCCTAATGATTCTATGTTTCTATGATTATGTTCCCCATGCAAAGGTGTTAGGGTTCCACCAAGCTTGCCCCCTGGCAGCTCCTGAAGGCCACAGCATCTGCAGCCTGTTCTTCCATCACCCCTCCTCTCTATGCCCCAAGACCACACGCCACAAAGCCACAGGAATAAACTAATCTTCAGCTGAGTGAACAAATCAGAACAACAACAAATGAAACCTCAGACACATCGCAAGTTATTTTGGATCAACCAGAAGTGAAATACTCAGCAATTAGTTTTCTTTGGAAGAAAACAGAAAAAAGAGAGAGAAAAGGGAGTGGCAGAGGTGGCGGCGAGGAGCAGTGTTGAAGTTTGGATCAAATACCTTGTTTCACCAAAAATGAATGAAGATCAATCACATTTCAAAACATATTTCAACATACTTAAAAAAGTATCCCCACTCCCAAGAAAAACAAACAAACAACCGAAAAAGACACCAGAAAGAACTCTAACAGTTTGAATTTGCCTTCCTCATTTTCCCTTCCTTGCCAGAAGAATCCAACCCAAATTAATGAATAGTTGTGGTCAGCTGAAAGTTTCATTTCTTCAACAAATAATCGACTCACCCAGCAAGTTGTGCCCACCTCTGTTTTGCCAGGGTCTGCAGTGATTTCCCCTAAAAACTTCAGAACTTCCTTTTATTGGGGAATGTTTGTGTTTTCCTTTGGATGCAGTGGATTTGGATGGCTGTTCCAGACAGAGAAATCAACAGCTCAGCATCATGCCTGGGGACACTTCTGCTTGAAGACAGCCAAGCTGCCTCGGTCCTTTCCATTCTTTATTAGTTTTAGATGATTTAACACAAACAACAACAACAAAACCCCATATTTTTCTCAGGTAATACATTAAAACATGGGATACTTATAACAGTATCCAAAGGGAAGGAAATGCAATAAAATAAATGTGCAACAAGCCTGATAAGCCATGAATATTCTCTCCTCTGTTAGAAACACCAGCTCATTTTAAATGACAAGATTTTTCCAGATGAAGCTGTGACAGGCACAAATGGTGAAAGGATATTTTTGTAGTGTGTGAATTAATTTAATGGTTTAAAAAATAAAACATAAAAAA
>VXAB01006588.1:0-23283 GCA_013399175.1 Odontophorus gujanensis
TTTATTTAAAGTCACATCATGTTTCAGATTAATATTCCTCTTTCATAAATTCTTAATATTGAGGAAGTTGTCATTTTGTTTATTTGGGCAAGGCTTAGATACTGGTTATCAGAAGGAGCCTCAAGCTTTTATTTTACCAGACAGCCTACAAAGCAGGCATCCTTCAGAGAAAGAATCTGAGACATTCTTGTGTTGGAAACACAAGGCACCTTAGTTTGTGTGGGCATACTGACAGTGCATGGAGTAAGAATGCATAGATAGTACATTCCCACAACCTTGGCCACCAGCAGGCATCACTGTGGTGACACTGACTTCAGAAGAACTGAGTTAACTGTTGACATTTATGGAGTTACTTGTCCACTGCAGGAATTCAGACATCTATGTCAGCATACATGATAATTCATAATTCCAGAAAATTCTGTGCAGTGATCACTATATTTGCTTGCCTACCCTATTGGATAGGCACAAAGTTATAAACTGAGAGTCTGTTTCTTCTCTGTTAGGCCCTTCCTCAATTTTTTTCAAATTTATGATTAATTTATTGGATCATCATTTTCCCCTGTAGATTTTTTTAATTAAAAAAAAATGGAAACTGTACAGGATGAAGATTTTCAGAATGAAATCCTTTACACGAAGTAACCACTGAAATTTAAGCTTGTCAGCCTTTATTAGCTCTCTTTTTTAAAATGAAATGTTAGCATTTTACAAATCAAGCAGAATATATCATCTGTGATTGCATTTTTTCTGAGTGAAAGAAATTATAAAGCGCTACACTATAAACATGTTTAAGTTTTGGAATGTAAACATTCAAGATAAAAACAGATCTCATCTTCTCATTAGCACAAATACTAGAGAGTTAAATAAGAATATCCCTGTGTTCCCCATTTGATTTAATCTCCTGTCATCTAATTTGATACTAAAGTATAAAAGATGTGTGGTACACATTTTGTGTATAAATATATGTAGGCAAATCTATATATATCACCTATAAATAGAGACACATCATGTATTGCACAAAAGTTCTGCATATTTTGAAAAGAATCATTACTGTATAGAGCTGAGTTGGTGAGATATAGAATGGAAAGACCAAGAAATGAATTGCAAGTGCTGTAGGTGGATAAATAGTTGGATGGAATGGTAAAGGGATAAAAGAAGTCCAAACCAGAAGGAAAACAAATTTTAAGATATCTTGTACCTTCATCATTCTTGCCTTAATGAAGACAAAAGTTCTCCATGAATGTCAGAAATGACAATTTCTAGTTTTCAGAATATCTTTCCGATGAAAACCTCTCATCTCTTAAGGATAGAGGAGGGAAACATCATACAGATACTTGACTCTATGAATGCTTGTTGCTAGAAAAAAGGATTGACGTTTCAGTAAAGCTCATGAAAGAAGAGCATAACTAAAGCTACAAACACTCTATAAATAAATAAAACATCCCAAGTGAAATTATGGTACACTGATCTCAGTGACAAATATTTCATTGACTTTACAGTGTTGGACTTTCATCCCAATTTTTAACTGTCTTTTTAAGGAAAGCAGCTCTGGACCTCTTTTCCAAAAGGGTAAGATATGAAATGTTCAGTAGCTTTTTGGTTCTTGATTAGCCAAGATTTTCCAGCTATTGGGGGATGAATTAAGATAATCTAAAATTAAAAGGGCCGCAGCCATGAATCTGGTCAAAGACACTGGCATTATCTCAGGCTAAAATATCAGAAGGCTGTAGTGCTGCAGAAAAGGCTTAGCACATCGACTTTTCTGTTAAAAAAACACTACTTCTGATGATGCAGTGATAAAGCTAACATGGTTATGAAGGCAAGTGACTACAGACTTTTCAAGCTTAAGGATTAAGGTTTTAGGTTAAGCAGTCCTTCTGGACAGAAAGGGGAAGGATTAAAAATCAGAAGGAAGATCAACTGCCACTGTTCATAATATGGATGATAGGTAAATTGGAGAAGCACTGTTAAAAATGTTTTGCAGTTGGAACGTGAAAATGAATGGACATGCAGGGTCACATGGCTAAAGGTGAGTCCTCATATGTTAAATCTCAGCTGCGGGATAAGGAGTTTTCACATGACATTGGGCTAATCTGTTCACAGCAATGAAGCAGATCATCTCATTCTGTTTTGTTTTGTTTTGTTTTGTTTTGTTTTGTTTTGTTTTGTTTTTCTTTAGGGTAATAGACAAGCATAATCCATAGATCTGAATCTGCAGGACAAAAATTAAAAATCTCCTTCTGCTTCTCAATCCAAAGGCTTATTCAGAGTTCTCTCTGAGCTTTCAGTAAGGAAGGAATGTTCTCTCTGAAGAGCGAACAAAGCAAATTGCCTCTGAATTTTTCAATGGCCAGAAAGTGGACAATGCAAGACTCTATGTGGTGTCTCTGATTTTGGTGTGGACATTCTTCATTTTGGTGTGGACACAAATCCAAATTTCCTCTTTTTTTTTTCTGGTGGAAACCTGATATTTTTACAGAAACTGATTTATGTTTTTGTTTTTATGTTAACATTAGAAATATTTGAAGTATTTTTATACTTCACATGCCTTCTTAATGTACAAAAAGTGCTACAGAATTTGTTTTGTGGTGGGGTAATGCAGGAAATGTTTGCCATCATCTCACATGTTTAATTTGCAATAGTGCTGTAGAAAAAAAAAGGAAAAAGAAAAAGCACCATTTAAATTTCTGTTAAAAGACATGTTGAATAAACTATGACTTTTGGGGAAAAATAGAGTGCTACGAAGACTGAGTTATAATCAGCTCAGCAGAGGTCATAGCAGGTTGATCCAACAGCCATCCTCACTGAAGTCCCACTTCCACAAAGCATTTAAATGCACGCTTAATTTTAATCACATACATAAGTCCTGCATGACCTTAATGTTAAGCACATGCTTGAGTGCACTGCTGAAGTGCGGATGGAGAAGCAGTTTCACAAGTGCTGGAAGCAGGAAGAAGAAGGAGTCCTTGCTGTAGGTCTCACTTTCAGGACTCATTGCAAGATCAAAAGCTATATTAGTTCTGAAGCAGGAAATGTCCACATAATGCTGTGAAGCAGAGAACAAGAGAAAATAATTTATAAGGAAAGGTGCACTAGGAACTACAAAATATGCCTCACAGATTGACAATGCACCTTTCTCCAGTGTAAGCTGTATTCAACTCTGTGGTCCTCCTTCTACAAAGACTTCAGCAAATGCTTACAGTCAGTAACTGGATTTCCTTTGGAAAGATAATCACAGGTCAAAGTTCAATCCATACTCAGCCTTTGCAGAATGTTTATCTACATGCATTGGTCATAGATATAGGTTTAATTTTCACCATCTGCTTTCTTTCCTTAAGAATTTGCTTTCATTCTTCTGATTTTACCCAAGTTTTCCTTCTAATGCAAGAGAAAATCTGCCCTCCTAATTTAGGGAGGAGAGTTTTCTTGCTAAGATCTTCAGACTGACATCTCAGTTTTATTTAGATTTCTCAATTGTATTTTCTTGTTGGCAGTGTAAACTATTAAAAGTATATTACCAATTATACCTGGATGTGTTTGCAACTATGCTGCTTCAAGCAAAGCTATATTCTAGAATATGACTGGTTATTTTCCTTTATTTATTTTCATCATTCTGACAACTAAAGTTTACTATGGAAAGAGAAATAAAACATTTTCAATGGGCTCATGGTATCGAAATTCCATTCACTGAGCCCAATTCCCTTCTGTTTGTAATACTGTCCCCCACCAATAAAACTATGTTAGAGTTTACAGACATAGATCAGTGGATCAAACAGCCAAGAAGTTGAAAATACAATATGTAAGAGGTGCACATTAAGCAAAGTAACAAACTCCCCTATTGCAGTTCCTAGAATGGAATCCAGGAGGTCAATTTTCCCTCTCTGAAATTCATCCGTACCAGGGGGACAGTGTGATCCTGTTTGCCTTCCTTGCAAAAGCCATCATGGAGAGGACTATGACAGCTCTGTAACACCATTTTTTATCTCATGGTGGGCTGAGAGTGAAGGAGGAGCCAGTGTGGTTCATTGTTCACCACCCATTCAGCAGTGATTCCAGCCAGTGCAGCTGGCAGCACATGGACTTCTTTATCAATCCCACTGTCTGGCCTCAGTCAGAAAGCATGTTCATGACTTGAGCAGATGTTTCTTCTTTTAGGAATCAGTTGTTTCCTCTTTTCCAGAAGCACATGCCAGCACACTCAATATCTGGAAACCTGCTGCTTCACAGTAGGTCCAGAGTCTAAACGGGTACTTTACTAGAAAATGGTAATAAAGCAGTTTGAGTTGCTTTTCATCCTTCGTGCTCTTAATGACTTTCAGGTTCATATGAGACCAATCAATTAATCCTGCTGCAGACCTAGAGAAATGGGAGGTTTCTTACCCTCTGAACAGGAGAGAAGACCATAACAGAAATTACCAATCCACTTATTAAGACTTATGTCAGTGGTGTAGTCTAACAGAGCCTCCAGCTGGGGTTGGGACTACAGATTTGCAATCTTATATAAGCCAAATGTTCACCAGTCATATGCTAATTAATTACTAAATCACAAAAGTCAAATTATAATTATTGTTTCAGGTTAGCAATTCTCCCTGACCTGATTGCATGCTTGCTGATTCAAAGAATTAAGAAATGAGGCTCATTTAGGGCCATTTACCTGTATGCCCTATGTTTCTAGTTCAGTTTGTTCTTGTTTTCAGGTGCTGAAAATTTCTATTCAATTTGAACAACTCTTGGACACATTCTGGTACTCTTAATGATCAATCAGTCAAGATATAGGATAGTAATAATGAAAGTAAGAGTACTTAGTGTTGAACAGACAGACCACCACTCTGGTCCTGCAGATATCTTCAGTGGATTGAATATTTCGTTCTGTAGCCATCACATTCAGGAACATTTGTTCAGACTGGGATACTCACTGTCCTGCTTCTTTCTGGAGGAAAACACTCATGCTTTTCTATATTCTCTCTTTATTTGTCCTATGTTACTGTTAGCACTCAGTAAAAAGTTTCTGCTCTGGTTATAATCAATGGATGGAGCACAGAAATTAATTGTTATACCAAAGAAAAACAAACTGAGATCAAATGCAAAGCTCCTCTTGATTTCAGGCATATGAAGTCAAGCTTTTATAATGGAATATTTGAAAGCAACATACCAAAGGAAGAATTTCCTGGTCCCATACACTTAGAACCCCCAGTGAAGTCACCAGGAAGCCTTCTGGTTTGCAGTCAGACATTCACACGGTAGGGCTGGCTAACATGTGGTTGAAGTCATGCGGATGCAGGGGATTCCACTTTGGCTCAGAAATCTCTTACTCAGCTCACTATCTAAAACTGTCCCAAGCCATCTAGTCCAACAAATTTAGATCTCTTCTAGTCATTGTCTCTTAGTAGTGTGGTGACTTGGCAGCTTGAAATGACAATCTAAAAATTGGAGTAATTTCCTAGCTAGGAGTAAGGTAGTTCTGGCAATCTTGAGCATAACTCAGAGCAGTCAGGTCTGCTGCATTAGTTGTCTCAGCAACAAACAGACACAATTCTGCCAGTTGTTACTAGTCATGGATGTGTCTAAAAGATTTTGATGATTGCACTGAACTAGTCAGTCCTCAGGACGGTTGCTTCCTGCTGCTCTGTGTTTTCTGCTTTTAAACTGGAACTGCAGAGGAGCAACCCTGGCAAAGAACACTGCATGAGTTCTTGGGGAAAGAGGCAAACCAAGAGAAAAAGGGTCACAGCTCCTGTGCAGTAGATGACTCAGGAACACTGAGGGAATTTTCTAGCAAGTGAGAAGCTTCTGTAGATGAATAGATGTTTGCATTAGTTCCCTGCACCCTGTGGTAACTCCATCCAGCCTGCGAATCAACACAGCAGACATTTGGCCATACCGGCCCCAGCCCAAGTCTCCATGCCAGAATCCTGGTACACCTGTTAAACAGACTTCTTCCAACCAGTTTCCACCTAACATTTTAATTGTTGCTGGTGATACATTCAGTCTGTTGCTGTCCCATAGCTGCTAGTTGCATTCATCATCCATCACAGTTGAACTCTCACCGTAACACTAGTATGCCAAAACCAGGCAAAGACCACAGTCACCCTGAATTTGTGGGATAACCCACCTGACTGATGTAACACTGAGTGCACAGGGAACATGCAATTGTGATGGTGCTGGCCATGGAAGGGTGATGCATGCTGACATACAGCATCTCCCAAAGGTTTTGCCTTTTGCCCTTACTCCCACTGTCAAGTGGCCTTGCAGGAGCATGTCCTGCTCACCCCACCTAAGGCCTGGGTGCTGGCCAGAGCCAATGCTACTCTTCCCTTCTGGATGCTCAGGGGGACACTGGGAGATTTGCTCTCCTCAGAGGCTCCTAGCAGTGTAAGAGGGCATCTCCCCAGAAGGAACAGAGAACAGTGAAATAAGCATGAAGGGCAAAGTTTTGAAGAGAAAGAGCAGCTTACCTGCTCTTCCTCAGTGCTGAGCCCAGTCGCTTTGGATTTTAAGTTTGGAATCTGGAAGTGTGAGCTGATTTAAGCTTATAATGAATTTCTTAAGAAGGGAGAAGGAGATCAGAACAGCAAGGAGACTAGGAGAAGCAGTACCAAGCACTTGGAAGGACAAGATGGGCTTTGGTTGCCTTTTGAGTCAGCATTTAGAAGACAAAATCGTCAGTCAGTTGGGGATAACAAGGAGCAGACAGTGATACAGTACTGCTTCTTCCTGCTTTAAGTCTGTCTCTTTCCCCTAGTCATAAATTGCTTTAAGTCTGTCTCTTTCCCCTAGTCATAAATATGGATGGAGAGTTTCTGCTTTAGTTTTTATGTGCAATTTCTAATTGTGCCCTAATTAGCTTTGGTCCACTTTTGTGATACCAAGAAGATTAAACAAGTGTCTTAAATAGTCTCTGAAAGGTGGCTTTCCATAGCTTGAATGTCCATTGGAGATTTTCTCTAGAGAATTCTCACAGAAACATCAATATGTATTTTCATCTGAATTTTGAGCTTAGAATTTGAACTTATGGAAACCTCAACAAGAAAGAAAAGTATAAGTGCAGACAGAAAGGTTCTGTGCACAAAGGTAGGATGATTTATTCTACCTCAATTTGCAGTCACTGTCTGTAGGTAGTTTTTTTTAAAGTACTGTTGTTGAAGCTGAAGTTGGTCTTCATTTTTATAAAACTAGATATAAAGCCACAATACTTGCAATATAACACAGTTCACACAAAGTGATGGATGAAATTCACAGCTATTTAATTTCAGACATCCCCGTCTGGCATAACACTGAGAGTGGTGGGAAGTCACAAAGGTTTGGTCTCTCCCCAGCAGGCTACAGAGAAGGCATTATCTAGTGTAATTATGAAGGAGCCTTAGACTTCTTTGCTGATCTTGATCCAGCTGAGTTCTTGATCCTGCTCCAAGATGACAGGGCTGGAACTGGCTCTAAAATATTTTGTTTGAATGCTCCTTTCTTGTGTTGGGACCTTTTTTCTCTTTGCAGTTGTTTAGCACAATGACTGTTCTCTCACATGGAGAATGCACTGCTTGTGTAGGCTTCACCGTGTTGAAAATGAGGTTTGATTCTTTTAGTTAGCAAAGTCACGCATGAGATGTTCACTCATAGTAGTGCTCAAGGGTAGTGCTAATTTATTTTTGTAAGTCTTTTTAGATAGAGAAGTTGGTGACAGCCATAATTTATTCATGGTGCTATGCAGCTTTGCATAGCATGTCATACTGGCCTGCAGCAAATGGAAGTAGTTATTTTCCTAGGAAAGTGTGGAGACCAAAACCAATAACACACAGTGACACACAGAAATCTGCTTTTGTTTGGAGAAGATAATGCACATCAGCAATGGGAACTGCAGATGGTTGAAGGTTCTTGTTTTCCTCATAGCTTGTCCTCTTTCATAGCTTTCCTGATGTGTGTATGTTTGACTTCATAAAAAGATGTTCACAGCTAGTATAAATTATTATTTGCATGCACTCATATTGGTGTTCACAGCTAATACAGTCACAGAATTATGTTTAAGAGATTTCTCCATGATTCCTCAGAAAAGACATGATGCTATAACCAGAACTGTTCTTTAGGGATGAAAGCTCAAAATCACATCTACTCTCATTAGGTTCAAATTTGACTATGCTGAACACATGCCATCATCACTATCATTTCCATGGTAACACATTGCAATATTATACTATTCGAGTCATGTGACAGAAGGTCAGGCTGAAAAGAAACCTGAGCTGTGAGAAATGAAGCACTTGTGTCTTTGGTGGTATCAATAAACAAAACAGATACCAGCAAAGTAAATTGGCTTTCATTTAAATACTTCTGCTTCTATCTTGCCTGAATGAGAAAGCTGCTCCCTAGGGATTTGTCTGTGAGTTTAGTCTGACTGGGTCTGTAGGCTGCTTATTCTTCTCTGAACTCTCAAAAGCCAGAATAGTGGCTTCCCACAAAGTAGTTGAAGGAATCTAGTTTAATTTTTCCCAGGTTTTATCAAATTATGAACAAAGATGTCTTGGGGAACCAGGTGGTCAACTTCATGCATTTTACAAAAGCTAACATCCCTATTCTTCTGATGGAATGTCATAAATTATGGGCTTTTGTTTGTTTGTTTATTTATTTATTTATTTTAAATAAAGTTTTTATTATTCCATTCAAAGAGAGATGTACAAAAAAAAAATCTTTTAAGGCCAAAGAAACACTTGAACTGTTTGTTCATATGAACTTTTAGGAATTTCTGGATTAGAAGAAAATGAAACACAAAGATAAATTCAAAGACATTACTGTTGTTATTTCTCAAGGAGCCCTGAGGTCAGCATCTCTCCTCTGATTTCCAGAGCTTTAACAAGATCTCCAACAGCTATAATATTTTAATTCCTCTGCACTAAAGACAATAAATTAATCATCAGAAAATCTGTTATCATCCAAACAACTTCATGGTATATGCAAGTCAAGGGTTTACTATGCCACAATTTCAATAAATAAATAAATAAATATTAATAATAAAAAATGTGCAAAATTACCTAGAATAATCCTGTGAAAATTCAGTTTCACCATGAAAAACTCCCAAAATATCATTTAGTATTTGTCATTGTAAATGCAGGGAGAATCATTTTTGGAGACAATGACGGTTGAATTTCTATTTCAAGAATTAAAGCATAAAGTTAATTTATTAGCATATTTCATATCTTTGAAGTACAGGTTATAGGAAAATCAACCAGAGAAAGTAAATTCAGCGAAGACATAAAAGAGAAGTTAAGATAGCAAACACATGTTCTAGGTCTTCAAAATCCTGCCCCTCCTCATCATTTCCGGGACAAACTTTCATTTACTCTACCCTTTCTAAGTGAAAGAAGGAAACATGGAAAAATTGTGGAAAAAGCATTAATTTACTGTGTCCATTTCCATTCTGTATGCATTTTTTAAAAACCAGGCAAAAAAAGCCCTGAAGATATCCAATAGCCACTGAGAAATAACAACCAAAATTTTTGATTTACAAACCCCAGATGACTAGAAAAAGGACTCCCTTCGATTTTAGTGATTGGACTTGTTTTATAGTGTGCCATTATGAAATATGGTACAGTCAAGATAAAAAGAGCTAACACCTCTGTGTTTCTAAATAGAAAGAATGAAACTGCACAGGACCTCTCCTGAGTTGCTAGAAAAGTCACACTTAACTCTTACAAGCCCACATTTTTTAAGAAGTGGAATTAGTGTCATTCAGCGTTAGAAGAAATTTCATTAAGGCCAAGATAGCAGAAAAGGTTGTTTATTCATTTCATAGAATCATAGAATCATAGGGGTTGGAAGGGACCTCTAAAGTTCATCGAGTCCAACCCCCCTGACAAAGCAGGTTCCCTACACCAGCTCGCACAGGTAGGCGTCCAGGCAGGTCTTGAATATCTCCAGAGAAGAGATTCCACAACCCCCCTGGGCAGCCTGTGCCAGTGCTCCGTCACCCTCACCGTAAAGAAGTTCTTGTGCACATTCGTGCAGAACCTCCTGTGCTGCAGTTTCTGTCCGTTTCCCGTTGTCCTGTCTCCACACACTGCTGAAAAGAGTTTGGCCTCGCCACTTTGTCCCCCTCACCTCAGATATTTATCAACCTGGATCAGGTCCCTTCTCAGTCTACTTTTCTCAAGGCTAAAGAGACCCAGTTCACTCAGCCTTTCTTCATAGGGGAGATCCTCCAGGCCCTTCACCATCTTTGTGGCCCTGCGCTGGGCTCTTTCCAAGAGATCCCTGTCTCTTTTATACTGGGGAGCCCAGAACTGGCTGTTGTCAAATTTTTAGTATCATTACCTTCTACAAAACACTAGCAACCTAAACATGTAAGATAATATGTAGACATAAAATAATACAGTAATTTGTGTTGGAAGAGTTCTCTGGAGGTCATCTTCATTGAACCACTATTCAATGATCTACTTAGGCCATGTCCAGTTATGTCAGTTTGCTCTGGACAAGATCTGTCTTGACCAGTTGAATTTTTAAGATCAAGAGTAGAGGACTCATTTCAACTCTGGAAATCCACTTCAGTGTTTGATTACACTCACTGGGACTTCTTTTCCTCCTAATAAACTGGTTGCATTTGCATCCACTGCCTTTCAGCCTACTGCTGTGCAGCTCAAAAGACAGACTAGCTCAGTCCTCTCTGTACCCTCTCTGAAGGGCTCTAAAAAATTGTAATAATGCCCTTCCTTAATTTTATCTTCCAAAGATGACACAAAAATAAGAATGAGTATGGTAACTCATGGAAGAGTTCTGAAAGGAAAAGCTTATGCAAGATATACTTGTTACGATATCTACTCAGCACTATTTGCATAGGAGAAGAGCCTAGAAATAGCTATTAAGAACAAAGTGTCTCTTTAGTAGGCATGAAGGAGGAACTTCACCTGCCTGCGCTCAAATATTTTGTAGCAGTGGACTGACAGTAATGAGATGGGAGGGGAAATAAGATATATAAAGTGAAACTATGACCCTATAAGCATACTGTCAATTCACTGAGATAAGCATAATACTAGTAAATTAACGTAAAATATTAGAATGGTTTGTGTTGGAAGGGACATTAAAGACAATCTCGTTCTTATCCCTCTGCTATGGGTAGAGAGACCTCCAACTACACCTGTTCCAGTTCTTCTCCATCTTTGTTGTAAATAATTTCTTTCTAAATGTCTAAATCAAATCTACCCTCTTTTAGATTAAAATCATTACCTTGTCCTATTGCTACACTTCTTGATGAAGAGGCACTCTCCATCTTTCTTGTATGCTCTCTTAAAGTACTGTAATGTCAATCCAGAGCCATCTCTCCAGATCTCACAAAGCATTTTTTCCATCCTGAAATATAGAATCAGGTTGCCAATAAAAACTCTACTGGGGGAAAAGATAGAGGACTTCTGAATACATCTAGCAATTAACTGACCTTCCTACCCATATGCAAAAGGTATTGCTTGGATAGTACCCTACTGAAATGTGTTGGCTTAAGTATCTAACTGTCTCTGGCCACTTACCACTTTCAGAGAAATGAATGCGAAAAGACTTTTCTTTGAATTGGGCTGTCCACAACAGGAACTCTTGAAATAAACTGAATATGTCAGCATAACAGGAATTATTTAAGCTGTCAGTTATTTTTACTTTCACCTCTCACATTAGGAAGACTCTAGGAAAATTAGTGTATTGTGTCCACAATCAGACACATCAAACTATTAAACCTGCATGAAATACAGAGGAGAACATCTTGAACTATGCCAGTGAGAGAAGAACCTGTCTCAGAACTTGGATCCTATTTTCTCTATCAGTCTGCCATAATTTCAGTACCATCTCCAGCCAGCAATATCCAGAAGAATAGATACTGTTAACCTGCAGTATTGTACATTCAGCAGATATGTGCCACACTGCTAGCTTCAAAGGGAACAGAGATCATTAGTGCTAGATGACAGAACCACATGAATAGCAGTTTCTCTGTGTGTGCAAACTCTTTTTTGGAACCAACTCCAAACAGAAGATGAGAATATATGCTTCTAAGTCTAACAAACAAATTTCTGTTCATTGAGGGCAGCCAGAAGGTGACAGGTCCTTTTCCTCCAGATACATTCACACATGACCATCTTTTTGCAATAATAAATACTAATAGGGGGTGACTTAAAGAGAATTGCTGAGCTTTAGTTGTAAAAAATTATAGAAGAATTTTTTATTTCACATATTTCTCCTCTCCATGGAATTAATGAATGGGAAAGTATAAAATTAGAACTCATTCTACTGCTTTCTCTCACTCCTCACACAGAAGCATTTCCTCCATCAACTCAAGGTTTCTTCTTTTGGCTCAACTTCTTCTGGAGAACATTTTTCCAAATTATGGTGAATCATGTGACTATGTTGTGAGAACAACTTGAGTAGATATAAGCTGAAGGATGGGAGGCTTGTGTGAATGCAAGCTCAAGAACAGAATGTGGAGGTTGCAAAACTTGTTGTCAAATGAAGATAAGAAAGTAGATGTACTGTTTTTGAAGATAAAATGGAAAAAGAGATTCCTCAGCTCAACATAACATCAGTGGGAACCAGTTTGGGCTACCCCCCCTTAAAGACTGGAACTTCACAGTGAAAACGACTATTAGCTTTAATGCCATGACCACCAGAGATGTCAATAATATCACAGAATTTTTGTCCATTTTCTTGGAATGTAATGAATATATATGTGTTATGCCTTTAAATATGTAGTCGTTTCTCTCTTTGGTGTGCATGTTTGATGAGCAATAGACATGGGAGAGCTGATTTAAATATTAGATATTAGATCCACTTTCTGATAACTATGAAAGAAAAAAAAAAAAAGGAAGATTACACAACCCATTTAAGACTGGATACTTTATTAAGCTGCTTGCTTGGGGCTCACAGTATGGGTAGACTTTGGTCTCATAAAATTCCAGTGGATAAAGCTACAACATCCTCCTCCAGCCCTCGTGGCATAATGCTGAAGCTCTCCATCTGTCACCTCTCCATAAGAATGGGAGATACAATCCAGCCAGCCAGGAGCCCTGGAGCAATGCTGCCCATCCTGACTTCTCAGCACTTTGCACTGTTTAGAATTGGTGATAGCTGAGGGCAAAGAGATACACCTGCTTTCTGAGAGCTACAAGCCACTGTTCCAGCACTTTAGCTCATACAAGGAGAATACAGCTTCAGGCCAAATCAAACACTGTTCAGCTTGGTTGCCTCACTATTCTTCCTTTTTGGCTCTAGGCATCCATTAAGGAGTTCAGAATGTTCCTTCCTCCTCAAAAGTCCTCCTCTGAATTGTACAGTAGTTTCTTTGCAGTTCAACCAGCTTCCTTCTCTCTTGACTGATCCTATAAGTAAAAAAATACACCTTTGAAGTTAGTATGTCATGCTTTGGGGTCCTCATCTTGGAGCCCCTTCTCCAGCTTCTCATCCCTTATACTTTATAGAAGATTTCACTGATACCTTGTTTCTTTGTTCTGGCTCCAAGAAAATTCCACTCTCAGGAGCCTGCCTTCAGCATGGACTCATGGCCCCAGCCACCCCATCGCATTACTGATGCTTTCACATAAATGGAAGATGCCTGAGTTAATGATCTCCCATTATTATCTCACCATGTGTCATCCTCTTGTGCAATTGCAGCTCAAAATGGTGGTAAAAACATGGCCAGGAGAGATAACTGCCTACTTTCAAAGCCAGGCTTCCAGTCTGCCAAAGAAAGTCCTGTAATATTAATAAGTTCAACCTATTTCCAAATACGCAACTGTGCCAGTAGTCCATGGTTCACATTGGATTTCAGAGAACACTTTCTGAATTGACCATAGGCCACATAATTAAGTTAATAGCTAATAATCTACACATGTACTTTAAAAGAGATTTTTAACAAATACTTAGATAGAGCTGATAAAGCTTCTTGAGGAAAGTTAATTGGTTCACAATCTTCAAAGCTGAATTTTTTTAGTATACTGGCACAACATGACTGGAAACTTTCTTGGAAATCCTTTCATATCTCCCATAGTTAAATAAATGTTAGAGCTTTCAAGCATTTAGAGACTGAGATAATCAAGCAGCATTTGGAGAGAGCCTTGGAATTTACTTATTAAATTTCATTAAGTTCATTTCACTCTTCTGTGCTCAGTTCTTCCCTTCAATTCTTCCTCCTTCTTCTTCCTCTTCTTCTTTTTCTTCTTCATCATCATCACCCTCTTCTTCTATTATTCTACCTAAGTTAATCTTTTAGATAAACTCTTATGCCATGAATTTTAGAGCAAGTAATTCAAAATCACCATGGTGAGTTTTTCAAAATCGCATAGCACTGGCCAAACGATGTTCTCATTGAAATCAGTGGCAAATCATCCAGCAGCTTCAAAGGAAGCAAAGTAAAGCGAACACAGAGTCCTTATTAAAACCCCACCTTCAGTTCTTTAAAAAGAAGAGGAAGTTTAAAAGGACTAACTAAGGAAATTCAATGCCCAGGTTCCATTGTAATTCAATAGGTATGGGGCGCCAAATTTCCTTAGGCTGCTTTGCAAATCTTATCTTACAATGGATGCCAAACTGCCTCCCATAATGAGCCAGTCATTCTGCAATGTCAGAGGAACAGGGTGATTCCTGTGTGTTGACAGTTGGCCTTTGCTGAAATAATGCAGTACTATGGAAGAGTTGTGCTTGCATTATCGAGAGTCTCTGAAACAAAATCATATGGATGAGGCTACAATAGATTAAGAATGACCCATCTTGAAGCCGGAGAGGGTGGGGTTGGATGTTTGGTTTAAAAGGGCCATTTAGAATCTCCAGGATGATTCACCTCCACCTTTAGAGAGAGAGAGATGAGACAAGAAACTAAGGCAATCACAAAGGCATGAAGCGTAGATTTAAGAATTCACTCCGAAGATCGAACTCTGTTCTTTCTGGCTGTCTCTATAAATCAAATAAAGGCAGAGTTTTTGGTGCTCCCCCTGCTTTCTATCCCTTCAGCATACAGGCAAGAAGCAGTGGACTTCCTCTACACTTGCCATCAGGCTGCACAGAGCTGCCTTTTGCTACTGCAGCAGAGTACTGGAAAGCTACATCCAGCAATGGCAGAGCCTCCACCCCATGCTGAGACCTTTCAGCATACCACCTGCCCTGCTCTTGGCCCTTCAGTATTCACAGCAGGAACAGGAACCCATAACCCTTTTTATTTGCACGCTGGTGTGCCAGCTCCCTCTAACGCTCTGTGCACAAGAATATTCACATATTCATATTCTTCACCTGTGTAAGCTCATATAGGTATAATATGACTTTGGAAAAATGAAGCTCAAGTGACTTCACACACAGAGTTTGAATTTCTCCAGAAGAAAAGCCCTAATGGTTTTCACACTGGCTTCAGTCAGTAAGTCATTTATACTAAGGTTTATTAACTCTTTCTTCATCTTCAAATCAGTACCCTTTCCCAAAAATTAAAATAAAAACATCCTCCTCCCCACTCCCTACTGTTAAGATTGGTGATCTTTGTGGGCTGAACCAAGCAATATAGATTGTATTTCTTTCATTTGGTTTGATTAACTCCACATGGGCTTGGATTCCTAGAGATTTTTTAATATACAAGATGAAAGGAGTACATTGTTTTGATAACTCAACATTTTAAACAGTTAGATCAATTTTTACATTAGATGAACTCCTTCTCTTTACCTCAAAACTACTTACCAGGGACAAGGGGAAAGAACCCAACAGTGCCTCAAGAGATCGTTTGTTTCAAGTGGACTCCAGGGGTGCCTTCAGAGTTATGTTTCTCATGCTCAAATTATATTTCTTGGTGCTGCTTTCAGCAGGCAAATTCTTTGATTAGGTATGATTTGGTTTGTTCATAGAGTTAATCAGTCTGCAGACACTATTTCATTAACAATTCCCAGCAGCAGAGATTTCCAGTTTGTTGGTATTATTTACAACAGAGTAGGTTAATATCACATGTTAGAAGGACGGCATTGTATATCATACAGATACAGTTTCCCTTAGCAATGATGTCTTTGTTCAGAGGTGTCCAAAGAAAAGCCCATGAAAGTCTACAGAAACAAGTCATTTGACTTGGCTAGGTTGTTTATCATCAAAGAAAATCTCAAAGCTGACAATCCTCTGTCCTGAGCATGGAACTATTTATATTTTTTGTAATTATTTTTAGTTCAGATATGCTGAGAGTAAATATAAAAATTATACCACGAACAACAGCTATCCTCTATCTTTGTATATAGCAATAAGCCTGCAATGGTCTTTATAGGAGAAAGGTTCTGAATGTGTTCTTTGCCTTCTCTATGATGTTACTGATGTGTGCAAGAAATGGCTGATGGACCTGTTAGTCTTCTATCCTCTGGGAACAGAAAATAATTCTGACAACAGTCAACTGTTGAATTTTAGATGTATACATTACAGTTTGAAGCAGGACTCCATCTCTGGAGTAATTTAGTTCTACATAGGAAGACATAAACATGGACAGAGACAACATACTATTTTTCTGTGAAAAATACTTGCAAATAAATATTTGAGGTTCATTATTTCTCAAAGTGGTGTGACCAAGTGGGTAGGAAGTAGACAGGAAGTCATGATACCTCAGTTCTTTGGTTTTGTTGCAAGAATAAGATTTTTTTGATTGTGTAAGTTGATCTATCAGTGGCTGTTCTCCCTGCTCTTCTCAGGTGATTAGAAGCTTTTGTCTATGCAACTATTCCAAGTTAACTACTTGCAAATACTCTTTTCTTCAAATAAGTACTCACATTTATAGTTTGCTTTAATCCACTTTAAACCATTCTTAACAGTGAATACGAAGAATCCACCACTTTGTTTTACCTAGTTCCATGACCTGTGGACACAAATCCCTGAACCTATATTCCCATGCCTATTAGAATGGGGAGAGAGCAAACAGTTACTCTCACTGAACTACTCTCCTCTGATGAGATTTCCTGTCCACACCACACAAACACTGAAGTTGTGTTTTTTCAGAGCACTAAAAAAAATTAATCAAAATTCCCATTTTAACTCTTTAGTCGTCATACATGAGGACCTTGACAAATTACATGTTTTCCCCGTTAGGTGGGAAGGACCTGTACTCCAGATAGAAGACACTGCAAGGCACAAAGGCTTCACAGACAGGATGCTTTCTCCCACAGCTTACGCATCAGCTTCCCTGAAAAATCTGTCATTATGTGAAAGGAGTTCTGTCTAACATGCAGCTATTTCAGTTATGCAGTCACAAGAAACAAAATATTCCACATGGGTGGACCTCACAGTTGGTCTCTCCATTTATCTGCAGATACTTCTGCCTGCTCTTCACATGCTGTGGACATCTTACACTAACTTCATCAGTTACCATAGTCAGTGGGTCACAAAACCTTACTAATGTGATCATGTAACTAATACTTAGTTATAATCACACACCATTTTAACAGTCATTTTAGATTTTCTACTGTTAGGTTTCCTGATTCTGTGCCAGCAGTATACATACATTTTTATGTAATGCTTCATATTTATATTATTCACCAGAAATGCCAAAGAGAATATAAAAATATGCTTCAAGTAATTCAAAACTGAAACTAGGGCTCTCAATTCATCTATCTATGCCATCTGAGGACAAGCAAAACAAACTCTAAGATGAGAGTGAACTGTACATTTGTCGATGTATTTTTTGTGGGGGGGAAATGCAGTTCTTTGTAAATGAATCCCTGGTGACACACAAAGGCAGCTTCTTTGTTTTTTATTTTTATTTTTCATTTGATATTGTGTAGATGCTTAAAACATTATCCTCCTAATGTTGCACTCTGAGCAAGGACCACTAAAATAAGACATTTCATATCAGTGCTTTCATCAAGCTTATATAAATTGTCATGTATTTTAAAATATAACTCACCCACACTGGCGTCGTCTAGTTCTGTTTTCTAGTCTCAGTAATCATGTTTGAAGGTTTTTTCATGCTGTTCCTCCACAAACTCTGTTAAGTAGATCTGTCTAGTGCCTGTCCTCTGAACACACCAAGTAACTCAACTTTCATGAGCGCCCCCTGACATATTTTCTTGTTCTCTTTGGTCCTCCCCAGCCACTCAAATACATAGAAAAGAACAAGCTTTCAGATAGAAGGCCGAAAATAAATGTGGTCACAGTTTCAGATGAAAGCATTGCCAAAACTGAAATGTTTTCTTCATTATCATTGGTTTCTGACGATTTCTGATTTGTTTGTGGAGGTTTTTTATGAATGTTATGGCACATAAAGACAAGTACAGTCATCTGTTTGTTTGTTTTCTTTTGTTTGTTTGTTTTTTCTGTAAGGTGTTCCAAGGAATCTACCCCTGTGGAATTTCTCCATTAAATGTATATTGTGAACTGTAGCATACATTTTTTGGAAAAAATAAAACAGTGTCTTCCCAAAGCAGTCATTCAGCTAATACCCTTTCCCATATTCCTCCCCTAGTGCTGTCAAGTGTCATGTCCCACACACTCACTGTTGCTGTCTGCCTTCACAATCACGTAAAATAAATTATCAGAAACTGATGGATTGTGCCAGACTTGCAGGTTTGCCTACATGCTTTGTGTGCATGGCTGAACCTACTCATGATGCTGCCTTTCTTCTGTGCTACCATACAGTTCTCTTTTTATTTTTCTACTCATGGTAAATTTCTCTCTTCCTTGGTACCAAGAAGAGAGCAAGGAATCTCAGATTATTCCTCTCATCCTCAGAAACAGACCACTGTACTCAAGTGCCTTGCTTTGCTGGCTTCCAAAGTAAAGGCCTAATGCACCTCTTTTTCCTGCTCTTTTTGTCTCCATATGTTGCAAGCTATTTGCAGAAATCTGAGCCACTTCAACAGAAGAAGAAAAAAAAATAAAAAAGGCCATAATTGATGAGTGCTCCCTTCTACCAAAAAGATCAACTTGTTCATATTTTGTTCTTTAACTCTCACTTCTACCCACTCAGTCATACCAGCTCAAGTTTTTGCAGCTGAACAGAATGAGGAAACATATATCAGTTAAAAAAAAAAAAAAAGAAAAAAAACTTTTTTTTAATCCATAATCCCACAAGCAATTTTAATAGAATGACTGCCAAAGCAGATAGGAGGGAGAGCAGAGCCACAGAAAGGTGGGTATGAGTTAAGCCAGCATTTCTGTTGAAATAAAAGTTCATCCATCAAATCGTCATGTCAGAGAGATCCACCTCTAACACCCAATAGCTCTGAGGATAGACTAGTCTCCCAGAGATTTGCAGGAGATTTGCAGGCACTAACCAGGTCCTCCATTTGGCCTCCTGAGTCCAAGAAAACCTCTTAAAGAAAAGCAAGACTTAAAGTGAAAGCAATTAAACAAACATTTCCTGGCTTGGAAAATGTGACAGAAACCCCAAAATTCCAGTAAAATGTTTTGGATTTAATGAAATATTTCATTCAACCTGCAAGAAAGGTTGTTTTTTTGTTTTGTTTTTTTTATTTTCTTTGCTATTTTCTTTTTTTCCCTTTCTGTCCAAACAAAAGAATTATCTCAATTTTGTGTTTTTTGGTTTGTTTTCTTNTCACTGAAAGGCAGCTATGTTATCAAACAGATATGCTACTCTATGCTCAGCAAGCCTGTCTGCCCTGAACTCCTCCAGGTCCTGTCACTCCGTGCAGCCACAGAGTGAAAATTATTGGCTCAGTGAACATCACTCAGGTCAGATCTGACACCCACCTGTGTTAGAGAAGTCTGACAAACAGCTGAAGTAGAATCCTGTCAGTTCTTGGCTTTGAATTAACCAAAATGCATCTGGAATGACCAAATCTGCAGTGCTATCATACAAGTAAAAATTTTTGGCTTCCAAAGAAACTCTGCTGTGATTAGAAAGAAATGTAGTTCTATTAGTTATTCACTTGATTCAATGGGCATTCTCTCCATCGGTTTCTCAAGTAGGATCATCCCTTTAGTGGGATCAATGTTTTGCAATTTTATCCTGATCACAGACAAACAGGAAGGAAACTTTGCCTTTTGTATAGATGTAGAAAAAGGGATTTGATTGTGTTGTGTGACTCCTTCCTTCTTGTTAAGCTGTTTATCTCATAAGTGAGATTGTATTTTGATAATCTATCATCCAAAGAAATAAGCTGTAGAATTTAAGCAGCCTCTATTTTTCTCTCTCCACAGAAGTCACAGCCTGAAGAACAATACATTACAACCTTTCCAAGGCTTTTGCAAACACCTTCTCTGAGGAAGGCTTTGGCACAACCCCTGAGTCAGAGATAAAGTGTAGTTTTTAACCTACAGTCAGCTTGTGAGTGAAAACAGTGAACTGTTTCTATCTTTCAGCATGAACTCTTTGTATGCCTCTCCTGACTCTGCGGGCAGGGTTAAGTCCAGCTCATTAGCCCCCTCCTCACCTAGAAGATTCAAGGGACAAAGAGTTCTGCTGACATCAAGTAAGCTGCAAATGTCACAGTCTGGATTGGATAGGGCAGTTTAAAGGTACCAGATTCAGGCAGTGGACAACTTCTTGGATGGTTAAGAAACATGTTCCTGTATGTCTTTCTACAGTGAAATAGGAAGTAAACTTAAGGAGGCACTTTGTTCCACAACACAGGATATTCGATTTGAATGATGATGCATAGGTAAGAGTAGTGATGGTATGTAAGAAAAAATATCTGCTATTACATATAAAAATATCCAAGATGATTTGTTGTCTGCTCTCTGTGCCAACAGCATGTTGAAATGTGACCAGATATTGTTGATGAATAAATAAAACCAAGAAATAAATTCAGATGTACACAGAATTCAGCAAAGATCATTTTCCCTGATATGAACTGCTCATTGACAGCTATTTTTAGACAGAGACATCCCAAGCCCAATCCATTCAATTCTCGGCAGATGCTTCCCCCATCAGACAGATCCAGCTCACGTTAGAGACAATGAAGCCTCCCACCAGCACCCCTCCTCTCTGGCTCAGCGCCCATTGTGAGCCATTCCTCCTCTTCCACTTGGTTCTTTAATTCAGACTTGACAACCTAGGATGTAGATTTAAATCCTACATAGTAGTACTATTAATAATCTGATGAATGCTGAGGATGAGAATTCTTAGCAAATTTAAAGCTGAGGGATGATTGCCAAGAAAATTTGGCTCTCACTCCCCTGTTGCTTTGATGTCCTCACTTACTATTCTCACAGCCTAAGAAAACATTTTTTCCCTCCTCTCTGCTTTCACCCTAATCTCCCCAGGTATAAGCAGAAAAGGAGATGAAGACCTCATTCAACAGCTGTCCAACCCTAGCTCTCCTCAGTTATCAGCCAATTCTTCCTGCCTTTTAATGATGCTGGCAACTTCTTACTCACTACAGCTCATTTCCCACCACTGCTGCCAGCCTGGAGAGCAGGCTCGTCCCAGGGTGGGAACAAGGTGGGCAGTGCTGTGTTCAGGCCTTCCAGGCTGTGATCACAGGGTGGAAGTCCTGTCATGGTGTAGCAGTGCAAGCACTGTCCCAGATGCCACCACACAGCACCCACCTATTTCTGAGAGCCAGTGTCCACCTGAACTGAACACCCGATCTGAAAATGCACACAGGACAAATGATAAATAAAAGCAAGAATGTAGCAGAGACAGGAACTCTAATCCAGCAGCAGTTTTGCCCTTCAGGTTGGGGGTTTTCAGGTGACTATAAATATTAGCACTTTAGGTGAAAAGAACATACATTCAGATATATAATTTTGTCGGGGAAAGGGGGTGAGAAGGGATTTGGTTGTGTTTTCTTTTGGATGTTCTTTATTGTGATGCTATGTTCCAGTAATTTGAACATGGAGATTTTTTTTTTCCTTCTTGTTATTTTTAATTTCTTTTTCTTCATACAAACTGAAATATTTTGTTTTGATAGTCCAGAAAGAAGAAGCTGGTGGATCCTTTGAAGATATGAACATCACCTGAAACATTAACCTAAATTAAAAAAGGAGAAGGATTTCTGTGATCCAAAAGGTTAAGCAAAAACCTTCTTTTCAAGACAAGACAAGCATTCTGGGTTGAAGCAGTTTGAAGTTTGCTTCCCCATTTGCTGTCTAGTAGAAGAAAAACAAGCTCTTAGAAAAAACTGCTGGATTTGAACCAAATTTTTTCCCCTCCAATCTTTCACCCATTATTTGACCAGCTTTAGTAGCCAGTGTGTTTCCCCAGAGATTTTAGGCATCCTGCTGTGAGCTGAAGATTTCCCAAATTCCAACGTCTGTATACTCAAGGATGCAGAGGATGGCAGCTATCTCATTTACAGAAGCCAATCCCCATGTAAACACTAGCCTGGGGGAGAAAGAGAACAACGCTGCATCTAGAGTTTTCCAAAAAACATATCTAAGTTATGGCTATGTCTTTTTGTATGAAGGGTCTATTCTCTTCCTCCCCACGCCTATGGCAAAACTCTTTTCAGTCTCACTGGGAGCAGGGCTGCCCTGCCAACATTTCAGTAACCAACAGGGCCAGCTTGAAGTCGATTTTCTGGCACTGGAGGATAAGTTTCATAACCATGCATCACTGTAAACTATACCAAGGAGGATCCTCCTCCCTGCCTTCCTCTTTGACTGTTTCCTCAAGCAATATAGCTGCCCAAAGGCACACCAGGGACATGGCTGGCAAGCAGCGGGAGATGCTGTTTCACTGGCAGTCAGTGACTAGACAAGAGTGTTATTTGTTTCTGCTTGCTTCCCATGAAATATTATTGATCAGAATGTGCCGCCAAAGAGCTGGAACCATCCACTGTGAAACCAGAAAGCCTACTGCAGGAATTGCGAGGTCGTTTGAAGAATTTGCATTTTCTGTCCCTGTGTAATGGGACACCATGTCAGTTGTGCAGCAATCTGGATCAGTCCTCCCTCAGAGAATGAGGGCTGGCAAGGCTTCTGCTGGCATCGTTGAAAGCTGCAGACTGACTGATGTGAGTTGGTGAGTCTTCTTGCCCACTGTTCTCTTGCCACTGACCTCTGATCCTGCTGGAACTCCCCCCTGCTTCCTGATGGAGAGTATTTCTTCAAGCGCAACTCCCAGCACAGCCCAAACAGATCCCAAAACCAGAAAGATGAGGAAATAGTAGGGTGGAAAGCTTCAGGGCCAAACTATCTCCACACTAAAAACACATATTACATTACAAAAACTGTGTCAGTTGCTCTTTTGTGTACAAAGAACTTGCTCCAGAAAAACACTTATCTCCTGTGTACTTACCTCCTCATATGCTTTTATGGACTTAAGAGTGTTGTTGGATCAGGGCCTACTTTTCCTTAGCTAGCCCTCATTCTCAGATCCTTTATTTATTTATTAGTTCTCAGATGCCTTTTCTTTGCTATCTT
>VXAB01006596.1:0-12250 GCA_013399175.1 Odontophorus gujanensis
CAATGAGTAACTAGGGCCCGGCCCGCGATACCCCAGCGGGGAGGGAAGGTCCACGCGCGGGTGGGAGAGAAGGAAGGAGCGAGGAAGAGGAAGCGCACAAAGCGGCCGTGCCGCGTGGGGGGGTGGGGGGGGGGGGATGGGGCAGCACCCCTGCACCGGCTCCGTGCCCGTGTGCGCATGTGCGGTGCACAGCCCGGGGGAAGCGGACGGGGCTTTGATGGATGACGGTTCTACAGAGGTTTTCCCATTTGGCTTTTATCAATGTAGAGTTCATCGTGATGCCAGAACTAGACAGCAGCCCCGCCAAACCGCACACCGTTGCTGCGCTGAACCACGCGGGCAGAGCATTCCCACCACGCAGCGTGAGGACATCTCATGCTCAGAGGTGCCCAGGGCTCGGTCAGCACGAGCACTGCGGGAGGGCAGCAGCAGCACGTGCTGCTCCATGAGTCCCTCCGGGTGACACTTGGCTGCCTACTCCAGAACCACAGTCCCTCCTGCTGCCTCCAGTGCCGTTTTGATCTTCTCTGCTTCCTCCTTGGACACGTTAGCCTTGATCTCCTGCGGAAGGGACTCCACCAGCTTCTTTGCCTGTGGGAGGTACCAAGCATGAGACTCGTAAACCAGCTTTCTCTAACCAGATTAACAGATTTAAAGCCATGAGCCCGACCTCTGCATGAACAGAGCAGAGAAACACATGTAATGCTCTAAAACCCAAGACTTCCACCTGGAAGACAGAATCCCAGAACTGTAGGGGCTGGAAAGGACCTCTGGAGATCATCGAGTCCAACCCCGCTGCTGAAGCAGCTCCCAGCCCAGGGTGCACAGGTGAAGCCATCTACCTGCACATCCAGCTGGAACACACCCAGCCCTGGCAGCACATCCTCTTGAGCCACAGACCCTTTCCTGCGTGGCATGTACGTGACGTGCACTGTGTTCCCAGGCATGCAGCCCTGGAAGGTGCCCGGGACACACACAGCCCTCTGCTAACGCAGCCACTGACCCGGCCTGGGCCCTTTCTTCAGCATGAATGTTTTGGTTTACATACTTGTGCCAGCGGGTGGAGAGGCTGTCTGAGTTCTGTACAGAGCTGTGAGAGTGAAGTCACAGAGCCTGATGTACTGTGGCAAAAGAGTTCCAGTACAGACTCTGCCTGACAGCACAGTTTGGTATTTTCAGTACTTTATATACAAACCTCTGACGTTATGAAGTATGACAATAATTATGGCACTTGAAAATGTTTTGTAACCGGTTTAAAAAGCATTCCTCGTGCCTTTTTTGCTTGCTTGTTTAACTGCAGTGAGCGAAGGGAACAGGGTAGGGAGGGTACAGGCCTGCTGCAGTCAGAGCACTCCTGCTCTCAGACCACGCAACAGCAATAAACCTGGGGGGGTTCCATAGTGAGGAGCTGCAGCCAGCTCCCTGTGTGCTGTGCAGAACAAACAAACTGACCCTTGGTTTTGTCAGCTCAGGGCACGCTGGGCACAGTGATGGTGTATCAGCAGTGGCAGAAAATGCTTTGTTGCAAGGGATAACTGTTGTGCTGCTGTGCAGATGAAGTTGTGCCTCCACTCACAAGAGCCCATGGCAGTGTCTGGAAGGGACAGCCTGCTCTGGATTGCTGCAGAGAGGACACGCAGTACAATTGAGGCTTTTCATCTGTGCTTCCTAACACTGAACTTCTGTTCTGAAGAGGCCTCACATCTCCTGGGTGGAAGAACAGCACCCACACTGAGAGCCCTTGGGCAGAGATGGGAGCTCATTTCCAGCAGTACTTTTCCTCCACATCACTAAGAGAATTTCATTTAAGACCGCCTTAAATCTTGTTTAAAAGCACCTCAGCCAGATGACAACTCCTCGCTTACAATAATGGTTTATCAGCTACACTTTAAACACAACCTCTTCAGGCAAAGCCAGCTTTCAGCTGTATTTGTTTTCTGCTTTAAATCAAAGTACCACATTGGCTAAATCACACTTCCCAAAGTTTGCCATCAAAACTGCATCTGCTAACTCGTGGCTGCATCACAAGTGGGACCAGCCTGTTCTACAGGTTCCACGTTCTAAGCCACGTTGACTTCACATTGGTTCTCCAGACTGTTTTTAGCTGTAAGAGGGTTCTGGTATCTTAATCATTGCTGGGACATAACGTTCAGGCTGACCAAGCTGGCAGACAGTTATTTCCCAATGGGTCGCTGGAACTGACATCACTAAGGACCAGAGTGTCTCTGTTATTATTTGTTTCACAACACACGGTTTGGAGGATGCTCTGCAAATCCTTCCCAGAATAACTGGGCCACATATTAAAGCAGACTTCACACTGCTTAGTGTTGCCGCCTTGCAATTAGATACACAGAAAGTGCTGCTATCATTATCTTCAAGGTATGAAAGCATCGTTCAGCACAGAATGGAAGCACGTTGGATGCTTCCATAGTGACAACTGTGACAAGTTTGGCCAAACCCAGCAGCAGTGAGGAGTCCTGGCTGCTCCCAAGTTCTGCAGAAAGCCTCACAGCAGCTCTCGCATTGGGAGAAAAGAAGAGCAACACAGAGGGCTGAGAGTTCTTTGCTCTGAGCCTCAAACCTCACTCCTTCTGCTATGGGCTCAGCATTGAGAGCTGGGAGGGACTGAGTGATGTCCACCAGGCACAGCGAGTCCTGTTCTGCATCCTGACCTCCCCTCTGCTAGGAGGGGCACACGGAGCCCCACCAAGTGGGACCCCAGGCAGCCTTCTGAGCAGAGATCACCTGGGGCTGGGGCAGCCCCGTCCTCACCTGCACGAGGTTTATGCCGGGCACGAAGTTCTTCACCTCCTTGATGAGCTTCACCTTCTCAGTAGCTTTCAGCTCCGTCAGTCGCACGGAGAAGTGCGTCTTCTCCTTCTTCATCGGGACGGCCTCTTCCTCCTCCTGGAAACAGCCGCAGCGTGATGAAGGTGAAGCTCACAGGCCTCCCCTCCCCCCCACAGTCCCGCACCGTACCTGCGGGGCCGGCTGTGCGGCCACTGGGACGGCGGCGCCCGCGGGCATCACCCCCACATCCGGGATCTTCAGCGTCTCCTATGGGAAGAGCGGCGGCATCAGCGGGCGGCGGGGGCCGGGCCGGGCAGAGCGGGACAAGGCCGTGCCGTGCCGTGCCGGGCCGCCCGCGGACCCACCTTGAGGAGCGCGTTAAGGTCGGCGACCTCCAGCAGCGTCAGCCCCGCGATGTCCCGCACCAGCTGCCGCACCTTGGGCGAGTACTCCTTGGCGGCCGTGTCCAGCGGCGCCCCGGCCAGAGCTTCCCCGGCCAACGCTTCCGAGCGCCTCCGAGCGCGGCCCGTGCCCAGCGGTCGCGCCGCACCCCAGCGCCAGGAGAGCGGGGGGCGTTGGGCCAGGCGCGGCGGCAGCGCCAGGCGGGCGGCGGGCAGCATGGCGGCCGCAGAGGACACGGCGCCGCTCTACCCCGCGCTCGGCGATCCCGGCGGCCCCCGCGACGCGTCGCCTCGGTGGTGGAGAGGGGGGGCGGCGCTCTAGCCGTTAGGTCCTCCAAGACTCGTTGGTTCCGGTAGGCGCCGCGCCGCAGGATACAGCGCAGCGCAGCACGCCGGTTCGTTCCGCACACTTTATTAATGGACACCGTTGTGGCTCGGGCTCCTCCGGCGCGAACCGAGGGAGGGGGAGGAAGCAGAGCAGGGCGGGCACAGATGTGCTCGTGGTTCCCTCCTGCCCCCAGCCGGGCCCTGCAGGCCGGGCTGCAGTGCGCGGGGCAGGGCAAGGAGGGGGGCAGCAGGGAAGGGGGAGGAAGCAGGCACGGGGAGCCGAGGCGGAGGGGCTGCGCCCCTGGGAGCAGGACCCCAGCACCAGTGCTGGAAGCCCGTGGTCCTTTGGCCCCTCGGTCAGGGACACACGCAGGGAGGAGCGGAGGGGCAGACAGGTGAAGAACAGAAGTGATTCTGGATGAAGAGTAGTGTTATGTTGAATTCTCCGCACTCCCCTGTGCAGCATTCAGTCAAACGAGATGAGCTGGGCCTCTCCGCTGCCCTGCGTCTGCTGCACGGGGCCG
The DNA here is from genome assembly GCA_013399175.1 of Odontophorus gujanensis. NCBI lineage: Eukaryota > Metazoa > Chordata > Aves > Galliformes > Odontophoridae > Odontophorus > Odontophorus gujanensis. The sequence continues at coordinate 4,043 of VXAB01006596.1, forward strand.
GGCGTGGGCTGGGGCTGCTGCTGCTGGGGGGGCCCTCCAGCCGGGGCCACCTGTAGAGAGGAGGCAGTGCCATGAGGCAGTGGCTGTGCCTGGACCCCCACCAACCTGCAGGCAGCACTCACCTGCTGGTACAGGGGCTGCTGCCCTGACAGGTAGGACTGCTGTGCAGGCAGGCTGCTCAGTGCTGCTTCTTGACCCGGTAGTGCCGACATGAGGCCCTAGCAGGAGCAAGGGAAAGGGGGTCAGACTGGCTTGTGGACTCAATAGCACTCAGCACCGTGGAGGAGAAAGCAAGCCCTGTGCAGGGGCAAGCCTGCTGACTCCTCAGCTCCAGGCCTGTTCCTTCCTGGCTGCAGCAGCATAGGCTCAGGAAGGCTGGAGCTCCCTGCACCCCAGGTGCTTACCTGCATGCTGTAGGGCTGGTACCCCATGGACACCGACTGGGTTCCCATGTAGCCCACAGCTCCTGACTGAGGAGCCTGTGAGATGGCAGGGATGCTCTGTGACTGTGATGCTGCATTCTGTGGAGGAGATGCTGCCAGTGAGAGGTTGTGCAAGCAGCTGAAACCCACCTCAAACCTATGTGACAGGAGCTCTAGGACCAGCAGGTTGGGCATGACTTTCCTCTGCACAAAAAGGAGCCCAGAGCTGGGTCCCATCCCTGCCCACACCCACAAGGAAAGCAGCACAGCAGCTCCAGATCTAAGACCAACCAGCTCCTTCTTCCCCTGGTTCAAGAACCAGCCCCCCAGAACACCCACCCCAGCCCTGCCCCAGCTGCCTTCACTTGCCTGGTAGCCCTGTGTTGCAGCTGGCTGATAGGACGAGTATGCTGGGGTTGTAGTGGGCACTGCCTGCCCCTGCTGAGCCGCCTGCCCGCTGCCTGCCCCCGCCTGGTACATGTAGGCATTCACCACGTTGGGATCTGGAGCAAAGAGGGCAGAGATGGAAGTAACTGCCTTGTGTTCAGCCTCTGCCCGCACCGGATCAGCATGTTAACATACCTGTCCCAGTGACAGGCATTGCTGTATATGGTCCTGTGCCCCCCTGTGCTGCCTGGTTCATGTATACACTGTGCATGGGAGAGCCCTCCACAGAGCCAGCAGGGCTGAAGGTGCCGGGGAAGCTAGTGGGCCCAGAGGGCTGGTACATCACCCCACTGGCTGCTGGCATGGCCTGGAGCTATTGAGGGAAGAAAAGCAAGCTTTAGGCCATGGCCCCCAGGAGCTGTCAGTTAGGGTCTCTTGCCCAGCAGTCAGACCTGGGCATAAGGCAGCGAGAAAGCTGGCATCTGAGCTCTCATCTGGATGGTCTGCTTCTGCTGCTCCAGGCGCATCTGCCTCTCCTTCTCCTGCTCCTGCAGTCGCTGGATGGCCAACTGACGCTGCATCTCCAGGTACTCCTGTAGGAACAATGCCAGTGCTGTGATGGCTGGAAGCTACGACACAGCAGCACTCCCTCCTGCCAGGACAGCTGTCCTTCCCAACTTTGGCTGGCACACAGTGCCTACAGGCATGCAGGTGGGCCCACTCTAGAAATGCTTCCCTGCCTCACCTGCTTTTTCTGTCTCATTATCTCCAGCTTCTGGGCCAGCTGGATCTGGCGCTGGCGCTCTGCTTCCTCTGCTGCACGCCGCACCTTCTCCCGGTGCTCCTCCCGCAGTGCATTCAGAGCCCCACGTGCATCCCGGATCTGTGCCAGTTTGTCCTGCAGGCTTTCATAGTACACTGGGGAAGGAAAAGAGAGCCTCAGGGATCCGCCCAGTGCAGAACACTCAGACCATCCCTGCACACTGCTCTGGCTTCTCTCCAGAAAAAGTGTCACGGGAATGCCAAGCACTGGCTCTGGGGGATGCCCTGGCAGCCACCTGCTCCTCCCCAGGAGGCCCAGCCCAGAGTAGGACAGCTCCCACATACTTCTGCGCTCATCCAACTGGTTGAGCAGCTCCAGCAGCTGGGGGTGCATGTTGTTAATGGACTGGAAGAGGGACAATACGGCAGAGTCGTTGGTGATGCTGCGGCCTCGCATGTGGTTACTCTTCATGCGGTTGACAAACGTGGTGACCGCGTTTTGCAGCGCCTTCAGGAACTGCTCGTGGTTCTCCTCCGACTCACCATTCTGGTACTGCTGCTGGAAGGGAAGGATAGGGCAACCAGTCAGCCACAGCTGATCCATACCAAAAACTAGCAGCAACTCTGCCGAGCTGAGCTACATGGGGGAGTCGGGCACTTCTCACACCTCACGAGCTGCTGGGCACAGGCTCAGGCCCCCTCTTACCTCAACAACACTGAGTGGGGCGGGGTGGGCTTCCCCAGGCTGGGCAACTGGCTCTGTGAGAGACAGAGGTGCTGATGGGGTGGGGCTCTTGCGAACTTCCTCTTGTTTCTTCTCCCAGTAGTTACGGTTCAGGTATCGAGCCAGCTGCCAGGAAGAGAGGGAAGATGAGCATCACAGCCCTGCTGGGAGCAGCCCTACACCACGGACACATGAGTCCTGCATCCTTACCTCAGGGTCAATGTCCTCAGCCAGGGGAGCAGAGGAATTCTGGAAAGAGGTGATCAGGGAATCCAGTTTAGAGAAACCAGAAAGCTGCAGCTTGCCCCAGCTGTCCTGCCCAGACCTGGTCATGCACAACTACCAGTGCTGAGCACCAGAATGAGAGGTGTACAGCCAACTTCCTTCAGCCAGATACAGACTACAGCTACTGGAAGCAGCAGCCTGAGCCGCATGCCAGCAGCATCTAAACGCTAGCTGGTTTTCCAGCCAAAAACACCCTAGTATTGTGAAAAAACAATGGATTGAAGGGGGGAAAACTTTTCTCTTGGGGATCAAATCTGACCCAAGCAGGAAACAGCTGGGCTGTGGAATCAGCCTGTGCCCAGCTAATTCATGCTCAGAGGCTCCTGCAAACGTACCACAGGTGGAGAATAGAGTGTGCCCACTGGAGGAGCTGATGATGTGACGGGTGTGGGCTCAGCCTTCGGGTACATGGAGTAACTTGACTTCTGCCTCTGCAGAAGGGGTGGGGGAAAAAAGAAAGAAAATCAGATCAGAGACTGTCCAGATTCCTCCCATTCAACCAGTCAGCAGCACACGGCACAATGGGTAGGTGAATCCTCTCATGGTGCCTAGGCACAGTCAGCAGACTCAGCCTCATGTTCTGTGCAATTCTTGCAGCCTGGCAGGCCCCAGAGCTTGCATCCAGGACACAGCTTGCCTCCAACTTTCAGTTGTACAACACAACATGTACCTGGCTCCCTTTTCACCCTAATCTCATTCCACATGCCCCCATACCTCACACCAGAATGTACCTATGAATATATTACTGCACAACTAAGAGATACCCAGCACATCTGGGCTGTATGGCAAAAAACACTCTCAGATGCCAAGCAGGGTACAAACCATCCTCTCCTTCTCCTCGGCCTCTGACTGAGACAAGGCAATGGCTAGCTGGAGCTCTTCCTCTTCTTGCAGAGCTGTCTCATCACGTTTAGGGGGCAGCTGCAAGTAAAAAGATGAGGAAGTGGCCACTAAGGGGATCAAGAAGAAGGCCAGGATCATTAGGTCACCTAGTGAGGGGAGCCACTCACCTGGGACTGCTGAGAGAGAGGGCTGGTCAGGTACTCAGGGGGCAGTTCAGAGGCAGCAGCAGCTTTACCCTCAGCTTTCCTGTAGCCAGAAGGAGGTGACAGTGCAGACTGAGTGCTCCTTCCCCAGCACTGGAGCCCCAGTTCTGCATAGCATTACAGTTGTAAAGCCCATTCCCAGAAGGAACAAAACCCAGACAGCCTACACAGCTTGGGAAACCCCTTGCACCGGTCTTTGGAGAAATGGCTTCATGCCAAGCCTCTCCCCTCACAGTACCGACTACTGAAAGCAAAAAAACATGCCACAAAGGGTACTGACTTGTTGAGATGCTCATAACAGGGCTCACACACTCTCACTTCCTTCTCAATCCCGAACTTGGGGATGGTGGAATACTTGGAGGAGCACTTGCCACAGAAGATCTGCCCACAGGCCCTGCAGTGATGCTGGAAAAGACAGGAGACATCAGTGTGGTAGTGAGACACTTCACCACTGGACAAGGTCACTCAAACAGGAACATGTTCCCACCCAGATGCATTTCCACAGAGGCTCAAGGAGCCCTGCACATTCTGGAGGGGCTGCACAATACCAGGGAACCCAGAAAGGCAGGAATAGCACCCACCTTCCGTGTCACCACACCAAACTGCACACGACACCTGTGACACTCCTCAGCATCCACCCAGTCTGGAGCCTGTTGGGTTTGAAGAAACTTGTATGAGGAAGGGATCAGTGCCTCAAAGACTGTGGCTCCACAGAGCCTTTCAGGAGTTCCTCTGATAACTAAAGTTGTCATGAATGATGTAGGTTTTTTCCTGCTTTTTTTGCAGCTCAATAGGACAATGGTCCTTGCATATGGTCACCTCTCATGTTACTAGACTGTGACACTTTCCCAGTCAGCTATGCCCTGCTACTATGTTCAGTCTGCTGAAAATCCACTGAGCAGGTCCTCTGCACTTTGCCCCTTTGGGGCACTTAGCAAGATGAGACTAATTGACCAGGACAGAGCCAACTGCCCCCTCCCTCCTGGCCATTTTTGGCCAAACTGCTGTATCCAAAATAGCCCAGATGACGTATTGCTGGAAGCAATATGCACCCAGCAAGGTTTCTAATCTGTGTGAAATAGAAGAAAGCAAGAACTGAAGGTTTAGTATTTCTTGGGCTACAACAGCTAGGTCTGTCCTCCAGTGCCAGCTCCATCCCTAGCAGTGAAACTCACCCTTTCTGCAGCAAACATGGCATCACTTTCCTTGAACTCTGGAAACACATGACCTGTGGGAGAACAGACAGTGTTACATTGTGAAGGGCTTCTCCTGCACACAGAATATCTTAAATCCTGATTTCACCAAAGCTCAGCAGGGACCCAAAGCCCACTCCTTCTGCAAAGCTCCTCCAGGGCAGATCTGCTTTGCAACTGTCCACCCACCTTTGCCCCCAGTGTCCTCACCTTCAACCTTCATTATCTGATAGGTGTCCTGCACCACTTTGTACTTGGGCTCATTGCGGAAGGCATGAGCCCAGGCCTGGATAAGGTTCAGAATTTTACTGCGGACACTCGTTTCCACTTGCCTCTGCACAGGAAGGGGAAGAAAAAAAAAAAGAAATCTGAGAAAAAGTCTCTGAAACACAAAAAAGGGGTCAAATACTACTCATGGAGAGAGGAACTTGGAGTACTTGTGCAAGCAAGCTGCAAGCAGAACAACCTACAGCAAGGACAACACATCCTTCAGCTTTTCCACTTCCTCACTGTAGCATAAACAGGAGGATATTGTTCAGAATGGCACATGTCAACTTGAAAAGGGGTGTAGTCACAATGCTTTTGAAAAACATCTACAGAGACTCATACAGTTGTTCCCCAGGGGAAGCGTGAGCACTGGCCTGCCAAAATTCTTGTTTACCTTCTCATAAGAGCTGATCATCTTGCACTCCAAAATCTGCAAGAGTGACAGCTACCCAACTGGACAGAGCAGCACAGTCTGCTTCACCTCAGTTCTGATTGGACACCACAGATACACAGCTAGAGGCCATTGGTGCCTAGCTGTCAGCAGCTCCAGCTTAGAGACTCCTGCTCATCAGTACCCAAAGCTACCTTGGATATGATGCAAGGAGGACAGCTGGGAAGCCTGCCCTTTGGAAGCAAGGGGCAGTTGTATCACAGCTCAGAGACAGAGGAAACTTGGCAAGCCCATCCCTATCCCAGTCAGCCTCTAAGTGCACCCTGTCATCAGCTGATCGAGTCATCGCCTGCTCACATGACCAGTTGCTCCAGAAATCACCCAGGAAGCAGAGAGGCACTGTCAAGCTCCTACTTCAGCTGAGAACTCAGCCCACACAGTGTGACTTAGTGACAGTTCCTAGGGCTCCAAACTTATAGAAGATTTGGCAAAATCCTCCCTTCCACAAATGGCACAGCCCTGAGCCTCATCAGAACAAAGATAATTTTAAACAGCATTAGGCATTCACAAGCAGCAAAGTTCCCAGTGTCGGATGAAAATGGGTCTGCAACAGTGATGAAACTGCTGTGGCAGATAAGGACTGGAGAGAATCACAAAATCTCTTGATCCAATCCTGCTCAATTTCTTCAGTGCCTGGAGTGGCTGCACTACTACACCTGGCCTTCACCCCGTGGCAGCATTCCAATTTCAACAGAAGATATTGTATGGAGACTGAGTCAGCCCCCAACAGGAAAATGACAGAAGAGAGGCGCTCTGCTACGTTGCATAAGATGATGGGACTAGCACAGCTCGCTCCACAAATATCTGGGTCATCTGCTTGTCTATTTCTGGCAGAAGACAGGGACTAGAAAGAAGTAACAGCATCACAAGCTCTTGTCCATGCATTGCTGTTCTTGGGACTGGGAACGGAAGACAAGTTCTTATCAGCACTTCACTTTCGGAAGTCTCAAGTCGTGGGACATAAGGAGCTCCTGCAGGCATCACCTTATATCAAACTGACAAGTGATACAGGTCCTGCAGAAGTCCTTGGGCCACTTCCACAGGCCAATGAGAAGGCAGTAGTAAAGAGGAAACTTCTGTCAGTTTTCACCATGCTGCTTACCTTCCTGCATGTCTTACCCTGGTCTACAGGAAGGGAATTCGCATACAGTGCTCAGATCCTAGGTAAAGTTTGAACACCCTCTCTATTTTCCTTTGCCATCTCTGGCCCAACAGCATCTATCATGAAACACCTGTGCCCTTACAGCATAATCCTACCCCATGGTATAACCAAACATGATCTTTACTCTCACGATATCTTCTCTCCCCAGCAGGCACTCTTCAGCTCTCTACACTCATCCCTTTGCATTAAACAGTACAGGTTGCTTTATTTTATGATAAAGATTTCCAGTTTCCCTTTTGTTCCTTACACACAGAGAATGAAACACAGAACATGCACCTTTTCTCCTTTCATTGTCTCTCTTGCAACTTCATTCAAAAACTAAAATAAAATAAGATATGTTTACCTTCAGTATTTCCTTCAGCTCCTCCATAGTTTGTTTGTTGGCTACCTCATCATGAACTGTTTGGCCACAGTTTTTAACCACGGACTCCATGACCTGCAAGTGCAAAGGACAGCATCAACCTGTCATTTTCTTCCTTCTCTGTGGTTTACAGTGAAAACCAGAAGAGCTGTTTTTCAGCACAAGTTACAGGTTATTGCAGAAGGTGCACAAAGAAGGGGGCACTAATTAAGTAACAATTCAAGTTAAGGAAGCATCAGTAAAGTTGGAGAAATCCGTACCACGAGACTGGAGCATAAGCTATACTTCAATTTCACAGCACCATTTATACCACTACCATTTAAGAGCCCAGGTTTAAACAGACAGATCCACAAAGACAGTCTCCCAAGGTCTTGCTCCAAGGCTGAATTCAACAATCACACAATCCTGCACTGGAGCAGAAGGCAGGCTTGGAAGAGATGAGAAGTGCCCTGACCCATGAACTGGGCCCCCAAATCACAGGTTTGGGCTGAAGTTACCTCCAGTGCGTAGAGTGCCACGTGGGGATTCTTGTCATTGACCTTCTTCTTGATAGCATTGACTGCGTATTTTGCTCTGGATAAGGAAAGAGAGCACACATGTCCAGGTAAAGAAGAATCTCTGAGGATACTCCACCTGATGAGGATAATTCAGCACTCCCCCAGTAACAGAAGTTAACTCATAGTGCACCCCACTTCCCACAAGGAAAACTAGGAAGAGGAATGCACATAAACAAGCTTGAGCTTCTTTACAGATTTCATGCCAGGTATAACCTGCAGCTGCTAAGATCAGGAGCAGTACTCCAGAGCACTCTTCTGAAACGGCACAGCGAGTGGCATCCTGCTGCAGGCTGACAAAGCGAGACCCACCCCCCCCGTCTCACCTTCCTCACGCAAACAGACCCGTGCTCACGGCTTAAACCAAAACACAAAGGGGCGCTTACTGTGTGTCTCCCTGGCGGATCATGTCGCAGATCTGCAGGATGGATTCCCAGTCCGTCTCCAGCAGGAGCTGGCTCGTGGCCTTATCTGCAAAGAACCGCGACCCCTCTGAGTAAAGCCCCCGAGGTGCGGGCTGCCATAACCCCAGCGCAGCGCTCGGATGAAGGCAGAGCCCCGGTTTCCCCGGGGAGAACCGCAGCCCCGGGCCCC
>VXAB01006597.1:4140-15710 GCA_013399175.1 Odontophorus gujanensis
ATACTTGACACCCTCCATCTGGAGAAGGCAGAGGAAAATTGGCCGAACCTGGAAGAACTCCTCAACATGTTTTTTTCCTGTAATAAATGTGAAACAAGTGTATTTCTTTTCCTTTTTTTTCCCCTTCATAATTTGTTGTTGTTGTTCTCCATTTGAGAAATGATGCAAGGCAGCATTTTCTAAGCCCTCCCGAGGAGAAACACTGCTGTGGTGAGTGTTACCAAGGCTGGTGGACTTGCTGAGAACTTATCCAGCTCATTGCATGGCCCAAGGTTAGCCCGTAAGGCACAAGGCACTCTCTTAGGGCTCTTAGTTCCTGGAGCCCTTCTGGATTTTGTCATTTTAGAAAACATAGGAAGTGACAACTACCAAGGCTCCTTCAGGATGGGAGCTAGGCTTTCTTGGGCTGTTATCTGTAGGATTGATGAGTCTGTCCGCAGAGACCTCATTTACATGACAGGACCCAGCCACAGCTCAGCGCACCCTGCCAATGCCGCAGCAGGATCCTATGCAGGGACAAGGACACTACATGGTCTGGGGAACATCCTGCGCCTGTGCCTGCCTCATTTCTCTGCACGGGAGAGAAGGGAGATAAAGGTATGCATCTGCTCACAACTGCTGATGTCAGAGCATCCCTGGCTCAGGAACAGCTCTGAATCAAGGAGATCCATAGAAACTTGCTTCTATTTCCATTACTTAGGGAGACAGGAGGGAAACTCTGGGCTGTCAGCTTCCTGAGGAGCTTGGCATTCACACTGTGATGGTCCACAGCCACTGGGACTGGCTGTAACTGCCATGAATCTGCCCCAGTCTTGGGAGGTACATAAACCTGAGCATCCTACACAGTGTTCCACTTCTTGCACCTTGGTGGGTCCTGGGGGAGTCAGCAGGGAGGGGACATGCTGTAGTCTGGACGCAAATCCAGAACTGAGTGGCTGTCATCAATGCCTCACTGTAGGAAGGTGTTCACTGCAAAATGATATTTTGATGAGGCACTGCTGGGATGGCAGCGTGCAGGGCATCCATCCCTCAGCAGGTATCACCCCCCACTCCTCAACATCTGTGTCTCTCCATCAGTCCCTATCCCAGTGATACCACAGTGAACCTAGTGGATGGCAAGATGCAGACCTCACACTGTACCCCGCAAAGTTGTAGGAAACCCCTGCTGCTCCACTGTGGCTGCAGTCAGCCTCACTGGGACAGAGGAGAAGACTTTATACAGTACGGGTGATGAGACACAGGAACAGGTTGCCCAGAGAGGTGGTGGATGCTCTGTCCCTGGAGACACTCAGGTCAGACTGGAGGGGCTCTGACCACCTGATGGAACTGTGGGTGTCCCTGCTCCTTGTAGGNCGGTGCCCGGAGCACCGCCTGGCCGTGCAGCAGACAGTGGCGTGCCGGCAAGCCCTCCCCTCCGCGGGGGTGGGAGCCCAGGGACCCCGGCTGAAGGTTTTGCCTTTTTTCCTGCTTGTGACTTTTTAGCAGTCCTTAGGGGACATTCCAAGTATGTGGCCAGGCATGGAGATAGTTTAAAACACATTAAGTTCACNCTTGTAGGAGATTTGGACTAGACAGCATTAAAGGTCCCTTCCAACTAAAACCATTATATAATTCTAGGATTTAATTATCTGAATCCTAAAGGAGGACAGTTAAAATTAGTTCCCCCATCTCTGCATAGAGCAGACTGTGTATATCATCTGCTTAGAACAGCTCAGAGAGACACCCATGGGGTCGGATGCTGTGGCTGGAGGCTGAGAACCAGTGGGCAGCCAGGGGATAGCTGTGTGCAACACAACGAGCACAGCTACCTGCACACATGTGCAGTGAGAAGGTGGCAGTGGCCTCACTGCTGTGAGCACAGAGGCAAAGGCAGGACATCTATCTGACTAGCATAGTTGGAGGAGAAAAGAAAAACCTACAAATCTGAATAAGTTTTGGGGCACAGCAGACCTTATTCAGGTCTCACATACAAGGAGAAAACTTCAAAGGGAAACGCAAATTGGGAAGAGCAGCTGGGAATTTAATTGGACTTGTTAATCAGCTAGACCTTTGGAAAGAAGATACCTGCAGTGACAGGGGAAGAGCCAGGCCCCTGCCCCACAAGCTAATGAAGTAGAATGCTAATGAATGCTAGATCAGAGAGAAGGAAGCATCTGTACTTGAAGCTTGAGCTTTGTAAGCAACGATGGTTAAAAAAATATAAATGAAATCAGGCAAACTGCCCATTCACCTACCTTGTGCAGGAAGCAGGGGCCCTGAGAACAGAGTCTGACTGCTCTCACCCTGGGATATGGTTCATGGACAGGGCTGTGCCCTGAGGAGCTGCAGAGCAATGCTGGGTTGAGCACTCCAGCTGGTGGCAAGTGGCCTTGTTTGTCTTCACAGGCATTCCATAGGTATCTAAATAGGCCAGGTTTCCTATCTACAGAAGTCTCTGCTCTTTCTCCAGCAAAGGTATCATCAGAGACCTCACCAACCCATTGCTTTGGCACAACTGTTTGGATGCAGGAATGTCTGTCCCGTCAATAGGAGAATGGGAAGAGGCAGCACCAAGTCCTGACAATACCTGAATTATGCTCAAAAGCTCCACTTTTAAGAAACTCAGAGGTCACTTTCACTTTTTTGCTCACTGCAGAACCTCTAGCCACTGGGAGGCTCTTAGGGAGCAGCATCATGAACAATGAGGCTGCCTCATGAGCAGTGAGGCTTTGAGGGAAGACTGCCCCAAGAGAAGTTAATTCCATGTCTGCAGGAAGTGCAGTTCCTTTCAGGAACACTTTGAGGCAGATTTGCTATTTCTCATCTCCTTTGCATAGCAAGAAGTGTGGCAAGTAAACATCTCACCAAACTGGAGATGCAAGTCCCTGTCATTCCAGCAGGCAGTGGTGGGCAGAGCTGTGCACTGGGGCAGTGGCACCAGCAGTGTGAGACTGGCAGGGGCCGACTTGAATAATTGGGTGTCATGTCTCTATTTTTCTTTCAGTTAAGCTACATGTGCAGTTAATTAAAATAATAACTTAAACAGCCTCCTGCTGGGGCCGCGTTTGCTGCTCCACTTCAGCCTGCCATCATCACTACTGAAGGTTTTATCGAGAGACACTTCTTGCTGAGAGGAGCGTGAGCAGAGGAAGGCTCTCCCTGCAGATACAGCTTTACTGCTCTCAGTGCCTGCACTCTTCCCACCCATGCTGTCTGAGTCTATAAAAAAAATATCAAGATTTTGGTGTGTGCTGTGCTGACCTATCCCTTACAAGATGTTGCTGGTGGCTGTTGCAAACTGCAGATCTCTGCAGAAGTTGTGAAGTTATTTGGGGAGCTATGCTTCTGCTTCTCACACTCCTCTCAGGCAACCTGCAAGCGCATGCTACAACACCAGCAAAAACATACTTTAAAATCATAGAATCCAAGAATCATTAAGACTAAGATAATCTAGTCCAACAGCCAACTCACCCCCACCATGCCCACTAACAACTTCCCTCAGTGCCATATCTCCAAGGTTCTTGAACACTTCCAAGGTCAGACACTCCACCAATTCCCTGGGCAAGAAATCTTAGGGACAGAGATTTTCAGGGCTGAAACCCATTTCCAAAGCCTTTTCCTGTTGTTATGCAAACTACTGGTACAAGAAACAGCTGAACACATTCACATCTCATCCTGCTCCTCTACCCACTTCCTTTACTGCCTGGCTGACTCCCTCTCAACAGCCAACAGCTGTGAGAATCCCTCCACAGAGCCCCTCAGCCCACAGTTTTTGCCTGGCTGTCACTGAATTTGGGAGCAAGCTGGCAGGTGGAGCTACCTGTCCTGAACTGGCCCCTTCTGCCTGTGTTTGCTCAGAGAAGGCTGAAGACACCTGAACTAGATGGGCAACAGAAGACACTGTTGGAGATTAAAATGCCTGGCTGGCAGGAGAGAGGTGATAAACTTGTCCAGACAAAATTGAATTGGGATTTAGCTGAACGGGAAAGCAATCAAAATTCAAAGGTCTTTTGCTTAAACCAACTGACCAAAGAGAGCTCCCAACCCTTTAGGCTGTGTTCATAAACTTTAAGGCCAGAGAGAACCATTTGATTATCTGGTCTAATTTCTGGCTCAGTGCAAACCTGCTCCCTCCTGACAGCCCAAGAACTCCTGCATCAAGCACTGGACTTCTGTACCTCCTTGAGGAAAACAACCTGTCTTGATTTACAGCAAAGTTCAGTCACTCACACAATTCTGTGATACATGCTGGACATTAAGCCGATTTATCAGGATTTTGAGTAAGAGGGTGCCTCGTGATTGTTGCAGAGATGGTGAGGACATTTCCACCAAGCACTGGCCTGAGTTTCTCCCCTTTGTGCCCCACAGTTGTCCCAGAGCCGTTTCTCATTGTCAGCCAAGCCCTGTCCTGTGTGCATCCCTGCTGCAGCAATCTGTGTGTGGCAGAGAGCTCTCATGCTCCTAAACCCCATGGTCCACATTTGTAAGTGAAACTGCTCTTTGCAGCCAGTGGTCCTTTGGTGGATATAGCATGGCTCTCAGAGAGGAGGAGGCTGGTGCTGCTCAGCATTCCTTCTCCTGCATGACCCTGCTGCTCTTCAGGAGCTCAGCAGAACTCAGGGGCAATTGCTTGGAGGAATGCACAGAAAGGACAAACCCATCACTGCAAGCACATGCAAAGGATGTGGTGAGGAACTGAGGACTGCACTGGGGGCTTCTATGGGATATTTACACCACACCGTAATGTCCAGCATCACCCTTTCCATCCGACCAGCAAGGGTCCCCATCACCCAGCTCTTCACAGAACACCTCTCAGATCAGCGGAGGGAAAGAGCCGAGGAACACGATTTTTTTCCCTTTGTAAGCCCAGTCCCTCGGTGCTCAGCCCAGCCCCTGTCAGCCGCGGGGAGCAGCCCGGCTGAGCGCTACCCTCCCGGAACGCGTCCTCGCAGCCGAAGCGGTCCCCGAGCAGCCCCTGCCGGGAGATGGCACTGCGAGCACGGAGAAGCTGCGCGGTGAGGTGATGCGCGGCGGGAGCCGCCGAAGCAAAAGAAGTCCTTTTCTTTTCGTGTTCGTCCTCTTTCCTCGGAGACTCTGCCGGAAAAACGCTCCTGTTGTCACCTGTGAAGGACGCATTTTCTCCGCTCAGGAAGGCTTTTTTCATAACTCGCTGCTAAGGGAGCAATAGTGGTAGGGATGGTTAGAAGCAGGAGATGCATCCCCATCTGCGTCTGAGCAAAGAGACGGAGGGGAGAGAATCCAGCCCCGTCCTTAGCAACAAACATTCCATTCCAGACAGGGTTTTGCAGACCCTGCCTTAAGCTCTGGAGCATTGGTGTTCCAACTGCAGGGTTCTCTATTTCGAAAATCACCCGGAATTTCTCTGGGAGAAGGGTTTTGGTCTTTTTTTTTGTTTGTTTGTTTGTTTGTTTTCAGTTCAAACAAAGAAGCTGAGCAAATATAATGAATTCCCCCCCTCTAAATGTGAAGTTTTACTTAAGTGGTTATTGGGGAATCAAAATTCACAGTGCTTGAATTTTTGCTCATTTCACCTCGAGGTATAGGGGGAGAGGCATTTTTTCCCCATCTCTCATGAGAACTTGAATCTCCACCTGGATGAAATTGAGAAATTTCGGCAACCTTTTGTGGTGCCAGCCCTATTTCCTAAGGAAATTTCATTGGCCTTTCCGCACCCTGCCAGATTTTTCAACACCTCTCTGGAAGTTACAGTTGAATGCTTTCAGTTGGGATAGTTTTGCTCTTTGGGGAGAATATTTGCACCATTAGGTATCCTCAGCAGATAGCTGTTGAACACTCCCAGGACCGACATTTCGACAGTCTTGAGGAGAACATTGTTCCAGGCAGCAAGATGATCCTAAAATAGGCACTATGCAGTGAGAAGACACCCAACAATCCTCTTGTGAAAACAGATGTGTTTGGGCTCTGATAAAAGTCTTACGGATGAGGATGCTGGAGACTTTTCTGGGGGGAAATAAAGAAAAAAAAAAAGTATATATATTTCCACTGGAAATTCTCAAAGCTTCCAGTTCACAGAAGTTCCAGGAAGAGGAACATGTTGGTATTCTTTCTGCTCTCAGGTGGTGATAAAGAGCTGTCTAAATCCCATTCCTTTGCAAAGAACTGTTCTGTTACTCAGTTCTGTGCAGGACAGATGAATGTTTGGTGAAGAAATACAGATGAATGTATAGTGAAGAAAAGAGTTGTGTTCAAGGGTGGTAACAGAAACATTTTGAAGTGGGGTATGCAGGGGGATGTGCTTAACTCTGCACAGTTTTTGCCAAGATGTGGAGAGAAAAATGAACATCTCTCCACCTCTGGGGAGGATGAAGGAAGCGATGGCTGATGAAGCAGAGGAGGAAGAGGAAGGTGGTAGAGACAGGAGCAGCAAGAGGAGGGGAAATTTCTCCTTTGTGAGTGCCAAATGGTGCATTGCATCCATATTGCTCGGGGTGACACCCAATGTCTTAGTACAGATATGTCCTATAGGGACACCAAGGAGCTCTGAGGTAAGGATGGAGCTTAGCTCAGTGGGGTCTCTTGGATTTCAGTGAGGTTCTGAGCCCTACGAACAAGCCTTAAGGGGCAGAAACTCAACATACCATTACAAAAAATTGCTTCATTGAAAGTTTAATGCTTGCAGAAAAGGAAGTGATGGTGGCAACCCTTTCCACGCACCATACTGGGATGGTTTCTACTCATCCACTGAATGCAGTGAACAGGAGCTTATGAACCTTCTGGAGAGATGGGGAGCACTCTGTCCTCCCTCTGCCTGCTCCCCCAGTCCATCACTGATGTTTCCCAGGTGTTTCTGGCTTGCAGAGCTTGAAACTGCATCATCTTCGATTTTTTCTGATATTGCCCAGATACTTTTTTTATGGCAGCATTACAATTACCCCAAATGTGGTTTTCTGAAAGAAATGTGCTCTTCACCTAGAAGAAAAAAAAAAAAAGAGAGAGAGAGAGAGAATGAGAAGCCCTACCTTTCTTCNAAGAGAAAGAAAGAAAAAAAAAAGAAAAAAAAATAAAACCCCCCCCCCCAAAAAAAAAAAAAAAAAAAAAAAAAAGCCTTTTGAAAATCATGGGAGCAGCAGGGCTGCAAGAATTCCTCACCAAAAGACATTCAAAAAGCAGCTCTTTCACTTTTTCCTTTTAACCTGACCTTTTCATGCTAAAAACTTCAAGCCGCTCTAATCCCTGGCTCCTGCTTTCTATGCACGGACGATGGCTCCTGTTGGAAGCTGGCAGAGGAAGGAGCCATTCTGCGGCAGATGCTCCCTGCCTCGAGGTGCTGGCCTGCAGGGATGCAGTGGGGACATGCTGGCACGGCCCGTGACCTGGGATAGGCTGTCAGGGTAGGGTTTGGTGGCAAAGGTACAGATCCAACAGTCACAACTATTAGGACATCTTTGCTTTCTGCATGGCCATTAGGGAATGTGGGCAATGTGTAACACACTGCTGACTTGGGTATAATCCCATTGCACAGCTCCCTGCTGCTTCCTCTCCTGAAGAGGAGCACGGCGTGCCTCATGGCAGCTACATCCCTATGGACACCACTATGTCTCCATCCACAGCAGCAGGACAGCATTCAGATTCCCTCCAAACAGAGCTGTGATCCAAAAGGGGAGAAAAGAAAAAAAAAGCATGATGTGAATGTGCAGGACTGTGGTGCTGATTTCCCAGTTCCAGGAACACTGCAGCTCCTCTCCTTGCAATTCAGGATATTCATGCAATAGAGATGCCAAGAAATATGGGC
This sequence comes from Odontophorus gujanensis, assembly GCA_013399175.1. Lineage (NCBI taxonomy): Eukaryota > Metazoa > Chordata > Aves > Galliformes > Odontophoridae > Odontophorus > Odontophorus gujanensis. The sequence goes on from VXAB01006597.1 coordinate 11,894, forward strand.
TGTAAGGTCTCAGTTCTTGACTGAGATTACATGGGGTTGTACTTTTGGCGTCCAGGGGAAAGAAGTGAAAAACCATTTTCAGACCCTTATCCTGTTCCCCACTCGGAAAGACACGTGTGAAAATGTATTTTAAATAAGGCATGCTGGGCCTCTTCTGAGTGAGGTGCTGGCAGCAGTGGGCCATGTGCTGAGGGTGTTGGGATGGATGTTATTAAAACAGGTGTCAGGACGCACTTTGTCATTGAAATCTTACCCTGCAGAAGCAGTGAGGGGTCCTGCTGTGAGCCAGTTGCTTTTTTCCAGCAGTGGTCTGGTAATGCCCATGGGTGCGGGCTCACCAAGGACAGCACTTTCTTCCCTGCAAACCTTTGCACATCAACGTGGCCATGTCCCCACAGCTGCTCTTAACTGTGTGCGCACACACAGATGCTCCCCATCACCATCCTTCCCAGGAACGTGGGTCACAGCTGGGAAGCCACTGCTGAGCCCTGAGTTTATTATCTCTGCCTTTGTCTTCCGCACGCACCTCCCTCCATCCCCTTCCATCTCCACAGGAAGAACTTTGGCAAATGTAATAAAGACAAGGTGAAGCTTTACATAAAATAATCTCTCCTGCCATGAGTCCTGAGGAATTTTAATCAGTCCAGGAGCACTGGCAGAATTCCTTTGCCTGCAATCTTTTCATGATCTGCTTTCCCCTCCTGCTCCTCGTGGGGAGCATTTGCTGGGAAGATGATTAAATCGGGCTGGTAAAGAGCTCGCAGGTTCTGCCGCTCTCGTATTTTCCTGCTTCTTTGCAAGATCATTTGTACTTTTTTATGACCTGCAACACATCAGGTCAACCACTTTCTTTGCCTCCCCTGTAGGTTTCCTCACAATTGTTGTGGGGTTTTCCCCCTCCGGAGAATCTCTTTTGTACAAAGGCGAGAGACAAGGCTCCCAGCTCAGCCTGCTGTGTTGTTGTTTGCCTCGAGTCCAGCAGGAATTCAAGGAATGGTTCCCCACGTCTCCACGTCACCTTGCTCCTGCTGATGGCGAAGATTTGATCAGAGTGGGGGGACGTTTTTGGGAAGTGGTGAACGAGGAGCCATTGTGAACTCAGTGGAGTGGGGATTTTGGAGCACTGTGTGTTGGCTGCCAGTAGTTCACTGTAGGAATCCGAGCATTTTCCTTTGAGCAAATGATTCACCAGCAATCACTCAACTAACCCTCTCAATGGTTGAATAATCTGTGAGTAATTTCGTCAGCTATTTGCTATGAATTATCAAATAAATGCTTGGAAAGACACTGGCCCGGAATTTCCCCTTATACGTACATGACCATGTGTATGCCATCCCTTGAGGTGTCCCACAAATCTGTGTTTACATCTGTTCTGGGAGCTCTGGATCCAACCAAGATTCAGCTCCACCCTTCCCTTCCTATGAACTCTCCTGCTCAGGGTACCCTGCTGCTGGAGGCAGATGGTTGCCTGCAGTGGGGCAGAGCAGCAGTTTTGGTCATGGTCTCCTGACCAGATATCAGCATATGGGCTGGCAGTGAGCCCCTACTTTCTGCAAGCAGCTCCCATCAGGAGACACAACCTATGGCAGTGCCCTGGTGCTATTTGTAAGCTAAGGGAGAACCAATTCCCCAGGTCCAGCTCTGCCCCTGTTGGTGCTGCAGTTTTCCATCCCTTTCCCCCTCACATTTCCCAGTGGTTTCTGAGGGATGCTGCTGCCCCCACCACTTTTCCTCCTTTTTTCAGCCTTGAGCTTGGCTGGTAGTAGGACTGGAGAGACTAATAAGGAGGGGGAGAGGACTGGGATTTTCTTTTCCTTTCTTACATTTTGTAGCTATTTCTCTTGGTCCAGAGCATCAGGGCAGGAGGCTTTTCCTCCAGTGCTGCTGTTGAGTAGTCCCAGGCACAACCTGTTGTACACCACAAACTTCCCCGGAGATCCTACCTGCTGATTATTCTTCAAGAGGAAAGACAGTAAAAATAAACAGATTATTTATTAAAGAAAAAAAATAATCACTATTTCCATCCAATTAATAGTGGCTTTTAGTAGTATCAGTGAAAAACTGTATTCAAACTGGCTCCCATTCAGGCTGTGTCACAAAGTCAGCATGAGACCTGCAGGGAGAGGTGGCATCTTTCACTCCATCAGCTTATATCTCCATGGGATACAACAGAAGGGCTTTTGAAGGATTGCTTTCCTTTTTAATTTTGCTTTAGCAGGAAGAGCAGAAAGTTTTGTTGTTGTTAGTCCTGTTGTTCTGTGAGGGATGGGAGGGAGGGTGAGAGCATGCCAAGGGGAGAATTTCTCCCAGACCTCTGCAGAGTTTTGTTCTGTACATTGCCTCTTGAGTCATGGTGATTTGTCCAGCAGTGCTTGGGTGTCTGGAAGCTGGAGAAGACCTTGTTGCTGACTGCAGGGCTCATGTTTCCCAGCCTACAGCACCTAGCCCTGCTGCAGCTCCCACTAGAGCTCCCAGGGCTCCCCGAATATCAGCTCTATGACCCTGGTGGGGCACTTCAAATACCAGCTCTGTTCCTGGTGGCACTAAACCCCTTGCAGTGTGAGGGCTATGTCTGTGTGGACATTTGTCTCATTCACAAATGGGGAAACTGAGGCACAAATCCACACAGCTGCCACCAAGTGGTGTGTGGCAGGGAAGGGCACCCCAGCTGCTGTCACCATGGTGCCAGTTACTCTTTCCCCTCATTCTACTAGGGACTGGCAGTGCCCATGGAGGTGGCAACCCACTCCTTGCCTCCTGCCCATGCTTCCCTTCCTCGCCTCGGGGCTGTCCTTGCTCACCCTTCCCTTTGGCTCTCACTCCCTTGGCCTCGCTGCCGCTTTAATTTTAGCAATTCCTTGGAAAGAGTCCTTTTCCATAACTCAAATCACAGCAAAGCTCTCTGCCTGCCAGCTCTGCCTTCTCCCACGTGTTGCTGGCGTGTCCCAGCAGCACACGCCTGCACCTGCCCAGCCAGGCCTGTCCCAGCCTCCTGCACACCCAAAACTCACGCCCGGCTCCCGTCCCCTCCTGGCACATTTAATCCTGGCACTCCCGAATTGTGCTGTGCCACGACTGCGGGAGCAGCCTCTGCCTTATCTGGAGACATTGTGCACGGCACGTCTGTCCTCCTCATCCTGCAGAACGCCCACCTGCATGGCAGCTTTGTTGCAATGGGAGGTGGGGTTACTCTAAAGACAGGGGTGCAGAGGATGGGCAGGCTGTGCAGTGTGGGTGTGCCATGTGCAGGTTGAACAGGAGTAGGAAAAGTGGGTACACGCAGGGTGCTCTGCTTGTGCAGTGGTCACGCAAGACCAGTGTGAGCACAGACCTGTATGCAGCGTTTGTGCAAGAGGGTGTGCAAGCATGGACCTGTGCATTCAGTTATGCACTGTGTGCATGCATGAGTGTGCTTTTAATTCAGACTGGAGCGGTGTGGCACTTTGGTTGGAGGTGCACTTGGAGGGAGTCATTGTGCAACGGGATGTGCATGGCCATGTGTGCGCCAGACACTCGCAAGTGTGATGCGTGCGTGTGCATGGGATGCACGTGAGCACATTGCCTTCCTTCGGATCTGCACCTCTGGGGGTGCTGTGTGCCCGCAGGGATGTGCAGAGTGCGCTGTGCACGGCTGCGTGTGCAAAACGGGGCACGCGTGAGAGTGCTGCGTGCGTGCAAGGAGCTGTGCGTGTCGAGCGGGCTGCCCGCACAGACGCGCGTGCAAAGGTACGCGTGCAACGGCACGCGCGTGGGTATGCACTCTTATGTGCATGGGTGTGAGTGCGCACCCTCGCGCGCGCCCGTACGCGTGTGTGTG
>VXAB01006600.1:2410-30187 GCA_013399175.1 Odontophorus gujanensis
TTTTTTCCCTCGACTTTCTTTTTTTTTTTGCCTCCCCACCCCCCCCCACCCCTTCCTAAACCTGAATGTTTCTGCGACGAGTTTATCGAATTACGCCCGGCGACAAAAGAGCTAAAGTGCGTTTTCTTGAAGGCTTTGACAATTGGGGAGCCATCAAGGAAATGAAAAGAACGACAGAAAACCAAAGGCTTTTGTCAGATGGAGAAACGCCATCGGGAGAAGTGGGGTTGGGGCCCTTCGGCCGCGGCGCCTTTATTTCTCTTTGGGTGGCTTTGATTTCCTTCCCGCTTTCTTTTCCCAGGTGTTAAAGTTGGGGCTGCGGGGACGGCCGTGGCACCGCCGTTCGTTTTGGGGGGGAACGGAGCGGATCGGCGATTTCTCCTCCGCTTTTTAACAAGATGCCAGTGTTTGAAAAGACAAACGAAGCCCCTTTAGAAATGTGAGGCTGCCGAGATAATGACCGCGATCTCACTAAGACTGTATGGGAACAGGTGATGCTTTTTTCCTTCCTTTCTTGTTCCCATCCGCCCTTTGTTCCTTATGAGACTGGAGAGAGACAGAAACGAGATCATTTCGATACTCCCCTTTTTGTGCACACCCAAGGAATAGAAACGCGGCTTGGGCCGGCTCCAGGCTTTATTATAGACGGTGGCTACGGAAATACACAACCGAATAAAGAAAACACCCTTTTATGACACGTTATAAAGCAAGGAGGAGGGGATCGGGGTCTGCTCCCCTATAGGGTCAAAGCCCCGTGCACCCATTGAGGAGACGCTCCGTGTGGCCGTATCCCTCCACCCACCAACCCACACCCATCCTCCTGCCTGCAGGTGCACTGTGCCACCCATCCCCGCTCCTCCAGCCCTTCTCCCACCCCAAATCCTTCCCAACCCAAAGGCTTTGGGCCCCTCATTGCAAACAGTGTCCCAAACCGCAGCCCCCAACAGCATCCCCGTGGGGCTGCACACCTGCACCTTTGGGCTCCCCTTGCTCGTTTTTCTCCATTGGGAGCATTTTGCATGTTCTCTCCTCCCGTGTGTGAAAACGCAAAGATTTCAGCTCCCTGATGGGACGGAATAAGCAGGGATTTAGTTATCCTCCCCAACAAACTGGTGATATTTCCTATATATTCATTAATAATCTCAACTTTCAAAGGACTTTGCTTAGTGCCCCCTGGTTAGAAACTGACACCGCAACACTTTTCCTGAGCGCTCTCCCCTTTTTCCTTCCTCACTTTCTGGATTGTTTCCTGTTTGCTCTCCCCTCCTCATACCTCTAACCTAAAAATCCGATGTAGGAGCCTTTCTGAAACGCAACCCCGCTGCCCTGCCTGCCATTTCTGCTCTTTTTTTTTTTTTTCCCCAACACACTTCCTCCGGTCCAACAAAACTCTTCTCCTAATTCATTTCCCTTTGGAAAACCACCCGGCTTCCCCCTGCCCCACTGCTCGGAGAGCAGCAGCTCACTGCTGGGAAGGGTGGGCTGCGCTACGAGGGAGTTTTGCATCACGGCAAGAAGACAGCTGCTTTTCTTCTCCGTGCCACGCAGCCTTTTAGAGAATTAAAAAGGCATAACGAGAAACATCTTACCCCGCTCAGAAGGAAAATAAACTACGCCGGAGTCTCTCCCCCGTTCATCCCAAAAGAAAATGCCAGCGTAATGCGAGACAGGGACGGCCACGAGGGAGGGGCACATGTGTGCACGGCTGTGTTTGAAAGCGACGAGACTTTGAAGATGCTGCTGCAACGCTCTCTGTACCCCAGACCTTTCAATACAAAACACCGCGGCTTGGAGGGCACGCTCTTCCAAAACCCGTGTTTGTAATGGAACCAGTGGCCGCGTCCCGTTGCCCATCCGTTGTCCGTCCATTGGGCCATTGGCTGCATCCCACCGGGCAGAGCGGGGAAAGGGGAATGGGAGGGGGGAAATGAAAAGAAAGAAAACAAAACAAAGCCCAAATGAGAAACACATCCGCTGCAGGAACGGGAGGAAGCGCCGCGTGGGGCTCATTGTCTCCCCGGGTGCAGGAGTTTTTCTAGAAATTGGGCTTTCTAGAAAAGCTCCATTTCCTTCTGTTCTTTTCATATATATTTTTTTTCTTTGTTATTTTTTTGCTCAAAATCCAGGATGGTGGCCCGTTTTCTTTCTGTTTATTCTACATATAATACACTCGTGGCCCAGTGGCAGAGCTCATGCCTGATTTGGCATGGTGGTGTTGCTGGTGGTTGGAGCACCCGACATTTTGGGCACCCATCTAAGATGAGGGACACTCCCCTGACCCCACAACTCCCCACCTGCAGCATTCGCACCTCTCCAAGCCAAGGAGCCTGAAATTAAGGAAAATACACTGGGATGGAGCCGGCCTTTTGCTGCAGGGTTACTGCCACAACCTGCACCCTGGGTGCTCAGTGCACAGGGCTGCACGATGCTCTTCCCAACCCCAAAAGGAAAAAAAAGTGAGTTCAATTGACCAGCTTTTCCCTTCCCCCCCATCAGAATTTAGCAATTTACATTCTGCTTCTTTCCAGCAATATGGGAGGAAAGGATGATGTCCTCCTCTGCACCTCCAGGACCAGAAAATATGAGGGGAGTTAGCAAGAGAGGAGAGGTAGTGGGGAAGAGGAAGAAAGCATTTTTCAAAACTGGTATTTCAGGTTTGGGGAAATTTGGGGAAGTTTCCTGCTGCTCTCAATGACACATGGGATAAAGCTCTGCAGCTCTGCTTATTTTCTTGCAAAAATGCATCACCCCATTGCAGCCTGGATCTCTGTTTCTGTGGCCCTGTGATGAAAGGGGGCCATGAGGACCACCCTTTTGCTTGTAGCATACACTGGTGCCTCATTTATGGGGAAATGCTGGCTCTGAGTATTTCTCCATCTCTCTCTCTGCTTAGTTTCTCTAGTCTGCTTTTAGGATTGCTGAGTAGCCAGGAAGGTGTTCCCAAAGCATAGAATCGTAGGATGGCTTGGGTTGGAAGGGGCCTTAAAGACCATCCAGTTCCAACACCCCTTCTGTGGGCTGGTTGCCACCCACCAGCTCAGGATGCTCAGAACTCCTTCCAACCTGACCTTGAACACGTTTAGGGATGGGACATGCACAGCTTTCCTGGGTAGAATCACAGAACCATAGGATCAGAATGGATTGAGTGGGAAGGGACCCCTGAAGGCCATCTGGTCCTACTCCCCTGCAGTGAACAGGGACACCCACAGCTCCATCAGGTGCTCAGAGCCCTGTCCAGCCTGACCTTGAGTGTCTCCAGGAATGGGACACCCCCACCTCTCTGGGCAACCTGTGCCACTACTTCAACCCAGGGTGCCAAGGCCTGAAAAAACCTTTACAAAAAACCTTCACTCAGGTTTTTGGAGGCCTGAGTGAAGCTGTATCAGCGTGGGGAGGAAGTGGTTAACGTGATGGCGTGAGCCAGCACCCGTGTGTCCCCTCTCCATTAACCCCAGGCACGTGAATGGTTATGGCAAAGAGCACAAAACCATTTCACAAAAGACTGTTGAGTGTCCCAGCAGCCAAAAACCCATTCGCATCCATCCATGGGCCGCCTCAAGCCGGGCTCCGGGCTTTTTTTTTTCATGTTTTAATAAAAATGTAATTAAATAAAGACGTTTTGTTACTTATATGCATTAAATATCATATGTGTTCTATCATAGGATCATTAAGGCAGGAAAAGACCTCTATAACCATCGGGTCCAACTGTCAATCCTCCACCACCATGCCCACTAACCATGTCCCTCAAACATAATATGGAGCAAGACAATTCCTCTTCACTCAGTGTGGTTCAGGCAAGCCAAAAAATTGGAGAAACATTTTAGGGGAAATAGAGGCATCTATTTTGGCATGAGATTCACAAACAAAAGGCAGATCTGTTGCTTCTCCTCCTGCTAGCATCTCCCATCTCAAGGGGATGATGCTTTCTGGGATGCCCCCAGCAGGACCTCCCCAAGGGGACATCCCAATAGCACTCCAGTTGGGTCCTGCTTAGCTCCTGTGTGCATGGGGTGTCCCCAGGGCCTGGAGGAGAGGCGGTGGCCTCAAGTTGGGCCAGCAGAAGGTCAGGTTGGATATGAGAAAAAACTCTTCTCTGAAAGACTGGTCAGGCAGTGGCACAGCTGCCCAGGGAGCAGTGGGGTCATCGCCCCTGGAGGTGTTTTAAGAACTGTAGAGATGCGGCTCTGAGGGATGTGGTCAGTGGGCACAGTGGGATGGGTCAGCCTTGGGGCTGGTGATCTTAGAGGTCTTTTTCAACCTTAATGAGTCTATGAAATCTATGCTCCCAAGTCCCTGCATCCAGCACCCAGGTATGCACAGTACCCTGGATCATTATTGCCCCTAACCAACAGTAGGCCTGCAACATCTGGAGCTACACCACCTCTGCTTGACTCCATCAATTGGAGCTCAGGGATTTTATCTGCATCAAATCACACTCATGGAGCAGGGAGGATGGATGGTGGCAGACAACCACAACGTTCCCCAAGTGGCTGCAAGGGATGGGGATGGAGAGTGATGTTCGCAGCACTGGGTCAGGCCCGCTCCGCACTGCCTACCTCTCACCATAGACGGTTCTCATTAAGCCCTGCAATTGATCTCCTGTCTTTAAAGGAAACAAGAAAGGAAGAACAAACCAAAAGGGATCCTCCTTCCTCCAGCCCAGGGGAACAAATCTGGCTTTAATTTCTTTGCCTTTTTTCATTCCAGTCGGGGATTTCACTTTAACCAACGCTGCCTTCCCCATTCCTCTTCTGCTCCTCGAGAAACAGGAAAGTACCCCCTCTGCTTTCTATGTTTCCTCCCTTTGTTGTGTGATTTATGAAAGAGGCTTTCTCCCTGTATATCTTTCTTGCTGTGAGCTGAGGACCCCCAAAAAGGGGCCACTCCCACTCCAGACTTCAGAGGAGCTGCTCTGTGGCATGCAACGGGGTTTGGACTGGCACAGAAGAGTCCATCTCCATTGGGAAGGTGCTCGACGAGCTCATCTTTGTAGCTGGATTGGGAAGGAGCTTCAGACCGTTTGAGTTGGATAAAGTGACTTTTAACTCTTTGAAATCAAATGATTCTATGATTTGCACAGCACCGAGCAGCTTTGGTTTGCAGAAAGGGGAACCAAACCAGCACCCAGCAGGAGTCAGACGGGCGAGGTAGGAGGAGGCAGAGAAACCAATCCACAGAGCCCAGAGGATGCTGCACATGTCCCAGGGTGCTGGCAATGGCACCTCCCTTTCTGCTCCATGGTGTTCACAGGGGATGTGAAAAGGACCCTGTATTGCACTGAGGGGTGAAGAGCAGAACTGCCTTTTAAGGAGAAAATGCAAACAAAACAATGGCCTTTCAGAGAAAAAAAAAAAAAAAGAAAAAAGAAAAAAAGGAGACCCGAATATATTTGTGTTGGTTGTTGTCCTTTTTTTTTCCCTTCCCTTCTCATTTGGCATCCACATCAAGAAGTTATTAAAAGGAACTTGTTAAATATCTCATTAATGAAGATGAATGAAGACTCAGATTTGCTTTTAAATGGTTCAAAGCAGTTTTGTTCTGACCTCCCAAAGTGTGCATGTGGAGAGGGATCCCAGTAGCTTAAAATACTTTTTTTCCTTTTTTTTTTCTTTTTTCCCCTATTTTTTAAAGCAGCTTAAACTGATTTCAGTGCTGGAGTGACTGCTCCACACTCAAGGGGAGAGATCAGCCTGAAATCAGTTTGCTGGGCACAGAAACACACCAGAGATGGTGGGGGCTGCTCTGCAAATCACTGGAGCGACTCCCAACATCGTGACATGCTTACAGTTGGTCTCAAGAAGCCAGGCAGCACACACGAGAACTGGGGAAGAAATGGCTGCAGGGGGTGAGATAGTGCCCCAAAAATCAATGCTGGAGCTCCCTCAGCCCATAGGGCTTGTGGGATGCAGGTTGTCCCATTGCTGTGCCTACGGTCCAGGATCCAGTGCCTGTATGGGCACAGACATGAGGGAGAAGGGGAGGAGCAGGTTTTCCGATTGGTTTTTGATACACAGCCTAAAATAAGGCATGGAGAAGCTTCTCCTAAGAATGATGGCATTAAAATAGCCCTCTCCATTACACAGACACTAATAGAGGCTCAGTGCATTATTTCTATCAAAGTGCAATTTACATTTACAAAGGGCTCCTGGGAAGTGATGGATGGGGAAGGAATGGAGAAAGGCTTGTAAAGCCGAGCGTGCTCATCTTGGAGTAACTTTCAAGCACAAGGCGGTTTTTCTTACACCTTCCCCTCCAAAGAAACTCGTGACGTCTGCTTAAATGAACATTCAGGCTCTCGCCTTTCACCCCGCAGCCCATCAATAAAAGCCAGAGGAGCGGAGGAGAGGGGATATTCATTTATCTTCATTAGGACTCTGGCCAGCTCCTCTGATCACCACGTCGGTGTCGCCGGGAAAGAGAAAAAGCTACTGTTCCTCTGCCCGGCTTCCCCGCACGCAGCCCCTGCCCTGAGCCCAGGGAAAAAGGGGATTTTGGCCAACGGGGTGCTGCCTGCAGAAGCCAAGCTCCAGGACAGATGGCAGTGAGGGATGGGGGAAGGAAGACACGAGTGGATGCAGTGGGATACCCATCACTGGAGGCAGATTGAAGAGAGGGGAAATCCATAAGACTGAGAGAAGATGATGAGCTCTTATAGGGATGGCAACTGGTTGGACCCCCATACCGTCTTCCATAGCTGTTCAGAGGCCCACTCACAAGGTTTTTGTTAAGAGGGGCATCAAGTTGAGGCTGGATGGGGCCATGGGCAACTTTGTCCACGACAGGCGGTGGGAACTACATGGTCTTTGAGGTCTCTCCCATCTCAAGCCATTGTATGATTCTATGACTCTTCTGGGAGAGGCATTTCTTCCTCTCTGTCCTGCCCAAGCTTTCCTTCCCTTTGGAGGAGCCAAGTGCTGACCGTCACGTGCCTATGGAGTAAGCAGACAGCCCAGCTTTGGGCTCCATCCCCTTCCTGACAACCACCATCATCACCATTTTCTACATCTCATCCACCTTCGCATGGATGCCAGTTTGATGTTTCTACACCAGGGCATCATATAACAAGGTCATTCATTCAAACACCTGCCTACAAAGCCAGCAGGCACAGGCCAACATCACTGCACTGACTTCTGTGAAGTTTATTCTACCTTGCAAGTAGACAGCAAGCCTTTAAATGATGTCAAATATCAAATTTAACCCTTGCTTTTGTACTATCATAGATGAACTTACCACAACTTATGCTGTTCAGCATCTAATGTCTCCGCAATTAAGTTCCCATGACATCCTTCGGGATGGAGATCTGAAACAGGAATCTAATGCCTACAAAGATACATTTCCTCCCCTTTCATCAGGTATTTCCCACCTGCATAAGCTTTTTCCCCCAGCGTCTATCAGAGCACTCTTTTTGCCATCCAAAGACACCATTTGAAATAGGAGGAAGCTGAATATAGCAACGTTTGAGGAGCTGGAGGAATCACTTTATGGTGGAAGAATAAAATCCCAACGACACAGTTACTCATTGGAAAGTCATTTGAGCACTGTATGGATTATATATACATAAAGAAGATAAGAACAGGCAAAGAACACGGCCAATACACTCTGGGTTGGGAAATGGTAGACCACACCCTATGATCTACCAAGCGAATTCACTGGGAAGACATTAAGATCCACATCACAGGAGTTTCATCTGGCTGAATGTTGACATCTCACCCTCAACAGACAGTATCTGTTGAGTCTTCCTCTGTGCTCAGAGCAACACAAGCCATCCCACCCAGAGTTAGCCACCAACATCAGCCAGGAGAATGGTGGCTGGGAGGGACTATTTCTACCTTTCATCTGTAGAAGGAACCCAAGGATCTAAACTTGGATGAGATCAATCCCTCTCTTATTTAGATGAGCAAGCAGGACTTGGGGGTTGGAACTTGACGATCATGGATGTCCCCTCTAATCTAAGCCATTCTATTATTCTGATTCATGGTCCTTAAAGCATGGGAGTCACCTTCCCAAGAATGGGTTCACATGGCTGAAGAAGTGCCCAACTCGACTCACAGAAAACACTACTTCTACCCAAAGGGCTTCACAAATGGGACAGAGCCAACAAACCTTCCTCTCCCACAGCTAACCCCCACTGTGATCACAGCAGAAGATGGGGGCATCCTGCACATTCTTCTTATAGAAGGAAGTTTCACAAAGGATGACATGCAGAGAGGACAGTCCAGCTCCTTCCACCACAGAGGGCTTGCTCTCATTTGCTGCCTTTCCCCCCAGCTTAGCACTCATAGCAGCTCTCCACTCCCAGCCCCGAACAGCATTATTTTATTGCTTTTCTTTTCCTGTTTGCCAATGAAGGAGCATGTTTGAACAAGGCATTTGCTTTGTAGACAACGCACAAAGAGCTGGGAGCAGCTCTCTGACCAGGGCTGACCTTCAGCCCCACGTTCACAAGCACGCTGGCAGCCCCAGTAGCCTCCTCTGCATCATCCCATGCCAGTGCTGTTTCCTCTGTTCCAGAAGGCCAATGGCCCTCCACACAGCATCCAGAAGGGCTCCCTGGGTCCCATGCTCCACTCCTGCTGACTTATGCATGAGTACCTCCATAGGCAGTGCAGCAGGGGAGAGCAAATTCCCCCTTGTTCCATCTCCAGGGAAATTTCACTCCGTGGAGGTCTCCAGGTCAGGCCAATGCTGATGGTTTTCCATCTCAGCTCTCAAAGACAAGTCTCAGCACCCCATGCTCAGCTCCAAAGTGGTGTCCAAAGTACCTGAGATGTCCACAAAGAGCCAGAGAAAGAGAACAGTGTCCTCCCCAAACAGCATCAGCCTGCTGCTCCCCAGGCTTCTGCAACTGGCCCCAGTGATATCAAATATCACTGCAACTGAATTTATCATCTGACTTTTTGGTGTAGGGATCTGGAAGCTGAATCTTGTCCAGAGTCCAGCTGGAACCCACCTAGCAGGGATAAAAACCTTCACTTACACCCCTGAGATAAGGCTAGAAGGACCTCAAAGGCAACCTCAGCCAAGGAGATGCAGATGTCGTGAGTGTTGCCATACACTGCTGAGTTCCTAGGTTTGTGAAAGGAGAATGCACGATGGGAGAGACTTGAGGGAAGAGGGAGTGGTGATATTACTTTGTCTGCAGCAGAACTGCTTTAAGATGCCCTGCTCCTAGCTGACATACCCACAAGATTTGGTCTAAAAGATCCATGTTTAAGCCAAGCTCACACCTTCCCTTGCTTTCCTTCCATTATTTTACGATGAGGTTAAGTGGTCCCTTCAGCTCCACCTGGGCATGGCAGAGGCACTCCACTTTCCTCGGGTGCAATTTCCCCAGCGGGGTGGGGAGGACAGCTGTAAAAATATATATATATATATATATATTTAGAAGGGAGCCAAGTAACTTAGGTGTGCCTTTAGTAACTTAGATGTCCTTTAGACTCGGGCTCAGGCACGTGGGAATGGCAGCAGGGTGACACTGGGGTTAAGGATGCCTCACGTCTTCATCATGATCACTTTCACCTGCTTTCTAGTAGCTCCTGGGAAACTATAGTTCAAACGATTGAAGAATAAAATAGAGTAAAATAATAAAAGAGAAAGTTGTTCCCTGGAATAAATGAGAGAAAAACAAACATGGAGCCTTCTCTGGTGACAGTCCCCATACGATGCACTGTCATAGGGAAAGTGGCTTCCTGGTGAGCCTGGGAGGCATGGCAGAAGCTGGCTGAGCCCCTGGTGGGAAAGAAGGGTCTTCTTGTTCTCTTTGAGCCAGGAGTTAGTGCTCTCCCTGTGATGAAACCAACGGCTGCTGCAGACCTGGCTAGAATAGTCAAAAATAAGCATCCCAGGGGAAAAAAAAGGTAAAATAAAACTTAAAAAAATGATGCTACTGTTAATGCACATGAATGCAGGTAATTATAATTAATTACTATCACTCAGGTATTCACTGCAGTGCTCTTGGTAGCCACCCAAACTCCAGATTTGAGCTGTAAATATGCCAGGCTGACTACAGCCGTGGAGGACGCGGCTGTCCCGGCGTGTCCGGGTCCATCCCCAGCCCCGAGGCCATGGGGCAGGAACAAGCCTTTGGAATTATCCATGGAATTACCCATGGAATTATCCTCCTCTGCATGCCAAAATGGGGCAGCCACATCCAGCCCACCTGCTGAGAAGGTCTCATAGAATCAGTAAGGCTGGAGAAGTCTGTAGGATCCCCAAGCCCAACACATCCCTCCGTGCCACATCTCCACGGTTCTTGGACACCTCCAGGGATGGTGACTCCATCACTCCCTGGGCAACCTGTGCCACTGCCTGACCACTCTTTTGGAGATGAAATGTTTCCTATTACCCAACCTGAACATTCCCTGGTTGCAGCTAAAGGCCATCATCAAATCTCATCCTCTTGCTGTTACCAACCCCCACCTTGATCCAACCTCCTTCCAGGCAGTTGTACAGAGCCATAAGTTCTCCCTTCAACCTCCTCTGCTCCAGACTGACCCATCCCATTCCCTCAGCCTCTCCCCGTAAGATCTGTGCTCCAGACCCCTCTAGTGTCTTTCGCTCTCCTCTGGACATGCCCCAGGGCCTCAGTGTCTTTCTCATAGTAAAGGGCCCAACACCAAACACAGCACTCGGGGCTGTGCAAACTCCTGAACCACCTCTCAGAATTAGCTGGGTGAGTGCTAATAATTTAACAGTGAGGATAACTGGTGTCTGAACCCTGGAACTATTTAATTTGCTAGGATAGACACAGCCCCAGGGCCCTCACTGCAGCCCGACCTGGGAAAGCATCCCAGTGGCTTGAAAGCACTAGAGCAGGTGTGAAATGTTTTCCTGGGCTGGGATGAAGGGTTTGGTCCTGAGCCGAAGTCTTGGTGGGGGAATGCTGTGCCAGGAACCCCAGAAGGCCGGTCCTGACACATGCTGTGCTCGGTGGCCAAAGCCAGGCTGGATTTTCCATGAAGCCAGCACCCTGGGGCCAAACCCTAGCAAGATGCTTATCTACCCCTGCATGCCCCCACACGCAGGCACAGCTCACAAACACGATGTTGGGGAACACCAGAGCCGAGCAGGAAAGCTGAAGCTTCACCTCTGCTGGGGTCTGGATGTGCAGGATCAGTTGGCTGGTGTGGATTCTTCCCTGTATAAGTCAAGCTTGCAATGCTGAGGGGTGCAGGGGATAATACTGTGGGCTCCATCACAGCTCTGGGGAACTTGTGGCCACATCAAGTGCTGTTGAGATCCTCCCTCCACCACTTGCTTCGAGGGGAACAAATATCCTTCCCAGGAAGTTTCCAATAGGATCTGAACCAAATGATTGGTTGAAGACATGAAAACCAGGCATGAAGATGCTTCAATCACCTCACCAGCCCTGTGCTGGATGGTGTTCAGGCTGTGCCCACCCAGACACCACACCTATTAACTCCAGCAAGCTAATTTCCCAGTCTACTTCTATGTCTCTGATGGGTGTATCCTTACATAGAGAGGCAGGAGGACTCCTCAGGGGTGAATATACCTCAGCTCAGAGTTACTAAACCATAATCTGTTCCACCTCCTGTTGATGGTCTGCTGCAAACCCACACTATCCCAAATGCAGTGACTGCAGGCTGTCCTTCACCTTGCCCTCAGCCCCCAAGCCAGGATCTTTCTCTTTACAGTGCAACCATAAATAGGCAACCCCCACAAAAAGCAAATCTGGGAAATCTGCCTCCTGCTCTAAAGTGAACCTCATTGTCTCAGAAAGCCCCAAACCTTTTGCTGAAGCTTCAGGTGGGAGCTGAGTGAGCTTCTGCCATCAGGTCTTGCAGTGGGCTCCATCCCTCAGCACAGGCCACAATAAGGGCACTCACCTGAAGGATGCTTGTCTCCTCTTCTGTGGGTTTATTCTAACTCCGATCACGACATCGTGGGGAAGTAGAAGAGCACAGACAGGCAGGAAGGGGTGACATGTCCAGATAGGGCAGCTTGGGGCTGTTTGCCATCCTGTTTGGACAGATGGGAACAGACACGTACCTGGTGATCCAGCCATTCCAAGTGCTATGCCCTGGAAAAAAAAAAAACACAGCTCTGGCATGGAAAGAGGATGGCAGGGCAGAGGGAAAGCTTTTGAGGGCAGGAAGAGGTGAGTGTTTCATTTAGCCATGGCTTCAGAGAAACGCTGCCAGACCTTCAGATGATGGTGATGAGATGGGGTTGCAGAGCATCTCCTAGGACCACACAGGTTTACTGAAGCTCCCAAGGAGGGGACAGCCTGACACACACCCATCCAGGCCTCTTGCAGCCTGTCCCCTGTAGCATAGCTTGGTTAGCAGGACCATGGCTGGAGAAGAAGTAGGAACACCTTCAGCAGAAGTCCCTTGGTGGAGCAACAAGTAGCCAGAGACCAGAGGAGGAGAAATCAACCCCTCAAACAGCCACTCCACATCTGCTGCGGGCTGGCTAATGAGGACAAATGGCTAACGAGCCCAAACAGCCGCCTCATGCCCCCATTCAGGGAGGGGAGGGGAGGTCTTTAGTGCTTCACACATCCCTGTGACGTTGAATGATGGCCTCCCAAGCACTGCTCGGGCTGCCCCTCATCCCATGGCAAGCTGCACAGAGATGAATGACCGCCGAGGGGATGTGGCAACGCGGTCATTTTTCATCTGCAGCGCTGCTTAACCTTTCGTGGGCAAATCCCATTTCCTCGACGCTGGCTGGGCGCCGTACCTGCATTAAGTATCACCCGGTCAGGGAGGGGCAGCTGTGATTTATGCCTTCTCCCCACTAATCGGATTGTGGGGCAGGCAGATATTGATGGGTGCCTGCCTTTGATCCATGGCTCTCGTGAGCCTTCATTCAATTACTGCCCCGCAGAATGCAATTAGCAGGGCCGCAAAGCCACGTGGGGCTCATAATCACAGCACGCAGCGAAGATGAAGGGGCTGTCACCAGCTGCTGGATCCCACCTGGGGGTCAGACACGCTGCCACACATTGGGACAAAACACTGGGGAAGCATGGAGGAGGGATGGAGAAAAGCCCTGCTTCCTCTCAGTGGTCCCATCCAATTTCTTCCCCTTCATACACTGTGCTCCTTGCACTCTCACCCTCCACCTTGTACCTCCTTGCCCTCTCTTGGCTTTGTGATTCCCAAGCCAGGGTACCCCCTCCCCCCCGCCATGACCCACTTTTACCTCCCAAATCCAGTTTATTCACCTCTCACATCTTCCTGCTCACTCCACTTGGAGTTCACCCATTCCTCTTGCCAGCTGCTCCCACACCCACTCCAATCACAGGCCATATCATCCCCACCCTACCTGCTTCCCTCCCTTCTCACATTTCTTTTATCTGCACTAACAACCTCCACCTGTGCTCTCCAGGTGTCTGATGACAGCAGTTTCTACCAGCTTTCACCCTCCATTTTTGCTCTGAACTCTTCAGTCCTGCAAACCTTAAGACCTTGGAGAGTGGCCCTTCTGGTTCAGCATCCCTCCGTCCACCCTCTCCTTGCTCTCATGGGTAGGAAGAAGTCTCGTGAAGTTGGCCATATTCTCTCACCCACTTGTCCATCCTGCCCAAAATGATGTTGACTCATGACTCATGGTCAACTAGAGTGGTCAGGCACTGGCACAGGTTGCACTAGTGGTGGAGTCACCATCCCTGGAAGTGTTTGAGGACTGTGGAGACATAGCACTTGGAGACGTGATTTCGTGGGCATGGTGGGATGTGCTGGGGTTGGGGTAGGGGATCTCAGAGGTCTTTTCCAACCTAAACAACTTTCCAACCATCAACCCATCACTACCATACCCACTAAACCATTGTCCCTCAATGCCAGGAGAATAAGAGCTGCAAAATTGGCAACCAATGGCAGCAGGACGCAGGATGGAGACCTCTAAGCACCTCGAAAACAAGATGCTGGATGGCCTCCAAAGTGTCCTGGGGCAAAAACTCCTCATTCATTCAACATGGCCACTTTAACCTCTGTGGTATCAGTTTAACATCACAGGATCTAATGTGGTCAATCCAAGCTTCAAGAAGCAGACACCCCAAAGAGGTTTTGAGGTCTGTGAGCCCAGGTATTTTGGTCAGTGTTCCCAACATGTGACTTGCATCTGATGAGATGGGGAATTCTGGGCCACCCCTAGCTGGTCCCATGTCGACCTGGGGCTTGGCAGAGAAGGTTTTGGCTCCTTAACAGCCTCCGCTCAGACAGAGCTCACTTATCATCCAACCAGATTTTATTTCCTGTTGCCTTTTACTGGAGTTCTCCAAAGAGCTGAATCCCAAATTCACAAGCAACCACAAGCAGGGAGGTTTGTTACTCCCTATTTTTCATCAAGGCAGGTGAGACACTTTTCAGCAGATATTTCTGCGCACTTGTTTCCTCCTGTCTCTGTCCCTTCTTGCCTTCACCTCGGTTTACCTCTTCACCTCCTTCCTTGATGAGGTTGGCTAAGGTTGCAGGAAAGTGAGGTTGTCAGATAAGCCTGTCTCCATCCGGCCCATGGGATTTACCTCCTCAAGGCAGATGCAGAAATGGAGCAGCAATGGGGCAGAGCACAGGCTGAATGAGTTGGACTCCATGGTCCTTTCCAAGTCGGGATATTCTATGATGACTGCACCAAGCTGTGGGTTTGCTGTCTCACCATGGCCAACTACACCAAAGGTTGATGCAAAGAGGAGAGAGGCAGTGATAGACAACATGGCGGGGCACAAATAGGTGCTCAGGTTGGATATTAATAAGATCTGTGCTGGGAGGATGGTGCAGCCCTGGGACAGGAGACCAGTGAGCCAGGGGATGCCCATCCATGGATGTTTCCAAGACTTGGTCACATAAAGCCCTAGCTATCCTGCTCTGCTTTAAGCAGAGATCCCTCTGTGCTGGAGAAGTCAGAAGCGCCAGCACTGCAAGGTGCAAAGGGCTGTGCTGGAGCAGATCCTGTAAGGGGACCCCTCTGTATGAAGACTTCACACTGGGGTCCCACCTGAACCTGCCACTGGTTTGGGACCTCCTTCCAGGAAGAAGTCCCCTAAATCCTTTCCTTCTGCACTGTTCTCCTGTTTTTTTGTTGTGTTCCTCCCCGTTGCCCACAGTGGGGCAGGTGTGCAGTGTCACCCAGCCCATGGAGGTGCCCCATGGAAGCTGAACCCTTGGGAGTTCTGTGCTGAGATGTCCCAGTTGGCTGGTTTTTAATTAGTGTGCTCCACGTTGATTTGGTTATCACTTTAATTTCCTAATCAACGTGCCACGCGGTCAAACATCTTGCATACCCCAGTGCCAAGACTGGGAGGTATTTGGGGAATCTAATATCCTAACGTGGTTAGGGCCAGAAAAAAACCCCACTAATATAATCATCATATTGCAAAGGATGATAAAACCATGAAAGAAAATATGCACTGTGAGCGGGCAGAAAGATTCCCCGTGGAAAGCTAATGCAATCCCCTCTGTCTTGATGAAGTGCCTATTATCTTTGCTCTGCCCTCCAAATCTTAATTCCAGCTCAGGATGACTTCCCCGATCTGCAGACGTAGATGTGATCAAAGAGAGAAAGAAACACGTTCCTTGAAGGCGGCCACTCAACACTTGGGTTTGTATATGCAGGAAACCAATTAAAATAGCCACAGAATTAGGCAAAAATTGGCTTCAGCCCCCAGCGTGCCAACATGAAATGGGGAATGAGACCCCCAACAGGGTGATTTTCCCAGGGCAGTCCATACAACCAGGCAGGAAACCATCCCTGGCTGCACAAAGGGATGCTGAATTTGGTCCTTGGCACGATTTGGGATATTTTTCTGGACAAGGTGAAGGCAAAAGCAGTGTCTTTGCAGCAGTAACACAGCCACGTGAGCACAGGCACTTATTGAAACAGTTATATGTTGTATTGTTTAATGGAAGTTACAATAGGATAAATGTACAGTCGAAGTCAACATGCTAATTTCTAACGCAATTTAACCTGTAAACCATGCAGTCCATTTTTCAATCAGTCATTTTTTCTTTGCTTGTTTGTAATCAGTAGCTCTGCTAGTGAGTTTTAAGGAAAAAAATAAAAAAAAAAAGTTCCCTTTAAAGTTA
The DNA here is from genome assembly GCA_013399175.1 of Odontophorus gujanensis. Taxonomy (NCBI): domain Eukaryota; kingdom Metazoa; phylum Chordata; class Aves; order Galliformes; family Odontophoridae; genus Odontophorus; species Odontophorus gujanensis. The sequence goes on from VXAB01006600.1 coordinate 18,460, forward strand.
AACCTAATTTACTAATTTTTCCCCTTACTGTGCAACAACTTGTGCAAAAAAAGCTGTCTTCACCACACCATTAGTTTACAAAATCATGCTCTTCCCCCTCAAAAATTGAGAAAAGGCAACAACACAAGCAGCCAGTGGGCACTGAGGGATGGGGAATGGGGTTGGGATGGGGGTTGGTGTTAGGATTGGGATGGGGACTGGTGTTGAGGTTGGGATTGGAGATGAGGATTGGGATGGCGACAGGGATTGGGGTTGGCGTTGGTTTTGGGATGGTGATGGGGACTGTGTTTGGGATGAGGATGGGGATGGTGATGGGGACTGGGGTTGTCACTGAGATAGCAGTGAGAACTGGGACAGAGATTGGGATGGAGATGGAGGAGGGAGTGTTCAGGCCAGAAAAAGCCGAAGGATGAGTAATGCCATAAAGAACCTCAGTTCCCAGGGAGACTGATGCAGGACCCGTCACTGCTTGCAGAGGTGGGGGAGAGAGGCAAGAGGGGGGTTTGAAAGCCAAACAGCAGCATAATGGGGAGGTGAAGGGAAGCAAGAGATCCTCTGCCCCCACATTTGGCATTTTTGGGGGTTAATCCTGCCCAAAACCACATCCTTCACATGCACAACTTGCCCAGCTCAGCACACAAATGGATCTGCCCTGAACATGTTTGTGCTGAGATTGTCAGGCTTCAGCTCCAAGATGGACACAGAGAGTCATGCTCTTGTGCTGCTGGGGGGCACAGGGTGCCTGCCCCAACCCTTCTGCTTCCAGAGCAGCTCAAAGCAGCCAACCCTTCCCCAGACCAAATGCCTCAGACCCAACATGCAATGCAGAACTGCTCCCATGGAGCAGGGGGTCATGGTTGAGCTTAGAAAAAAGTGCAAAAACCACCAAGAGTATCACACTCCAGCCCCAGGAAAACACACAGAAACCTGCTCCTCTCTCTTGCATGCACCAAAGTTGTTCCCCTTATGAGCTGCTCTACAGTTCGGTGCCCTAGAGGTGTCCCAAAAAACTACTCCATGGAGGTTTTAAAGAAAATAAGATGTGTGGATGCTTCTAAGGAATGCAAGCTTTGTTTTTCTTGTTTTTTTCTTCATTGTTTTTCTTTTTAACCCACTGGTGCTGAATTGTGTTTGCCAAGCTGGGGGGAGAGGGAGGCTCACCCACTCCTTACTACAGCCACTGCTTTAAAAACTAAGGAACAATCAATGTATGTACATGGATGTGTTAATAGCAGCATTATTTGTTCTGGGGGTTGCAAATGGATAGTTGCAGCAATGGGCTCAGCCCCTGCCTCCCCCAGATCACAAATTTATAGCAACAACCTTTCCCTCATAAGCAATACCATCCGTATCGGAGGATACCAGTCATTAGTAAGAGATTTAGAGGGGATTTTACATGTCTTCCAGGGCTTTTTAAGCAATCTGTTTAAAAGATTAATTTTATTTTGAAGGGATCGAGCTGCATCTCTCGGAACAAAAAGTTAATTAGGACCAGAGCACCAAAATTCCATTTTTCATGTCCGTGATGTGACTTGTGGTGAGGTGCTTGACCTCCCAAAATCAGAAACTCCCTGAACCTGATGGGGCCGGGCTGGGCTTTCCCAGCAGCACATCCCAGTTGCCGACCCCACTCTCTGAAGCAAGGCTCTCCCTGAGCCACAGCCACTCTGGGATACTTAATGCAATGCAGGAGCTGCTCCTTGGGGGAAAAAAAAACAGCCAGATTCCAAGGCAGGAGCCGGCGGCTTTCCCCAGCTCATGGAGGTGATGCTGCCTGGTCCTGCTCCCTTCTTTCTGCTGGAGGAAAATCCTCAGCATGCAAAAGGCACTGCCTCATCCAGCAGTGACGTCGGTGGCTGAGAAATGCTATTAGAAATTGGGTTTGACAGTCCATCCTGAGCTCCACACCTGAGCTCTGCTGCTCGAAGCTGATGGTCCCACCTGCTTCTGTTTGTCCCCTGTCACCTGTCCCTACGGGGAGGGTCCTCCCCATCACGTGGTCCCTTGTTGGCCACACAACTGCCATCTGTCTGCTTGTTTTAGTTCGGTCCTTCTTGCATATATTTCAAAGAGGCATTAAGAAAGCACCCTCCGATGCTCTCAAAGAAAGGAGCCATAAAGCCAGGTTCCAGCTCTTCCTTAATGGAAATAACACACTGGTTTGTGGTGGCTGAGACAAAGCCCCACGAGCTCACTGCTGGGGGTTCACATACCCTTACCTAAAGGAAATCAAGGGAGTACTGCTGAGGAAGAAGGAAGGAAGGCAAAGCACCACTGCTTTGTGCCCCCAGAGCTGGAGTGTGAATGGAACAAAAAATACAACGCCACAAGTGCTTGTGGGCAGAAAGCAAAGAGCCCAAATGTCCCCTTGTGCAGCCCCAGCTGGGTGGCACATGGACAAACCCACCCCCTGTGCATCTCAGGTGCCTGCACCAGGGAGCTGAAGAGGAACAGAGCCCCACCAGGGCTCCAGAACCACCCAGCAGCTTCCACAAGTGGTCTGGGAGCCAATGGCCCCACACATTTGAACGGTGTTAGAAAGGGCCCTGCCACGCACAATGAGGATTTGAATTCCCTTGTGCAGTGTCAGGGTTTGGTAGTGGGGGAAGCGGCTGGATAAGCTTTCACCTGCAGTAATGAGAGTCAAAAGGGGAATGAAAAGATAAGGGCAAAAGTCCCTTCTCTCTGTAACCTGAAGCCTGGGATTAACATCCTGTTGATAGCGTGACGTGGTCCTCAAAGGCTGCTTTGATTTTGGCAGATGATGTACGGGCACCTCCGGAGCACAGCACACAGAGCACAGCACTGCTCTGTCGTTCAGAGCTGGGCTGCTGGTGCACGGTGCTGCTCCAGGGGCACCTCCTGCACCCCACGTTTGGGGGATGTCCCCAAGTTGGAGGGCTGTGCAGGAGGCATGGGGACATGGCACCACGGCAGCAGGAAGGATGGGAAAGCAGCATGGCAAAGCAGCAAGGAAAGAAAAGCAAAGCAGAGTGCCCGTACTCCTCCCTCTGAGCACCCAGCCCAAACTGACCCCATAAGGCACCCCAGCTTCTCCTACTCCATGCAACGAGGCAGCTCTTGAAGCCCTTTTATACCCAGTGCAGGGCCACAAGACACCACCAGGTCCCAGAAGCAAAGCTCAGGGTGCATCAGCTCTGAGCAGTGCCCCAAAGGGTCACAGCTCCCAAGAGCGACCTGCAACCCAGGGTGGGAATCAGCCCTTACTGGGGAAGGGGAGAGAGGCTGAGAAATCACTGCCTCTCCTCCTGCACAAACCCAACACATGTGCTGGCAAGGCAAGCAAACGAGCAACCCTCTTTCTGAATGTGTGCTCCTTTTAGCAGAGCCCACGAGGAGAACCTGAAACCACGACTCCTCCCTATATTTCTTGTGATCCCTTGTTCTGCAGCTGAATAACTTAACAAAAGGAAGTCAAACCAATTCTTTGAATTTGGCTCGCAAGAAGAAAAATAATAATAATAATAAAATTAACAAAAAAAAAAACAAAAAAAAAACCCAACCCGCACACACAGAAAGAAAAAAAAATACCCAACCAACCCATCGTCTGGGTGTGAATTTCCCTCTCAGGCTTCAGGTTTTCCCGTCGCTTGGCAAACCCCTGAAAATAGGAGTTTAGAACGGTGACTGCTGACACCACCTCCTCTCCACCAGCATGCCACCTACCTGCCCCGGGATTGTTTAACAACGTTTAGTCACAAGGGTGGGTTTCATCCGTACTATACAGGCGAATACAAAAATACATCTGCTCTCTTTGAACAAGGATCCCAAGTCCAGGTGTGGGGAAGGCTGTGGGTCCCTCACGAGTGATGGCTGTTGATGAGGCCGCGGAGCTGCTTGGCCACTGTGTCTATCAGCTTCTGCTTGTCCCTCTCGTTCTTCCGAAACTGGGCAAAAACGTTGTTCTTCCGGCTCGTGTCCCTCATCCTGCGTGGAGAACAAAGAGGTTACGGTACACGCGGCGATGCTGTGGGTGCACCAAGAGAACCTCGTGGCTGGTAGAGCAAGGAGGTGTTGCTCTGTAGAGCTGTAGGCCTGTAGATCTACGGATCACGGCCCTGGGTCTAGCCTCAAGCTTTATCCACCCCACGGGCCGACCCCAGCTCAGAGCCAAGTTGCTGCACCAGCCCCAAGCCCCTAACACCTCTCATCTTCCCCTTTGTAACATCATAGAACTGTTTGAGTTGGAAGGGACCCTTAAAGGCCATCTGGTCCAACTCCTCTGCTACGAACAGGGACGCCTACAGCTCCACCAGGTGCACAGGGCCCCATCCAGAATGTCCTTACGTGTTCCAATGTCCTTACGTGGTAAATGAGGGTGCTGTAGTATTAGGAGGGTCAGGAAATTAAAATATTAGCATAAAATCCACAGCGTTCATGATTCTTTTTGACGTGGTGCATTGCATGCGGCCAAGGGATGCAGCTTTAGGGTCAGCCATGAAGTTTCAGACTCGTGGACTTAACTTCACATGATGTTCAAGGAAGGAAACCAACACCAGTTGCCCCAATTTACAAACCTCAAAGAGATTTGTATTTCCTTCAATTGCATCGGTCTCCATGAGGTCCCCAAGCTCAGGACCAAGAAGGCACAGTGCTGGGACAGGACCAGGATAACACAGAATCACAGGGGTTGGAAGGGACCTGCGGGGACCATCAAGTCCAACTCCCAACACTGGGGCAGCTCCATTCCTCTCCAGCATGCAAAGCTCGGTGTTCATGCACGTTTGCATTCGCAGATGCATTTTGGGGGCCAACATCACGTTGCATGGCTCAAGCAGGGCGTGTGCTGGGGAGTGAAAACACCCCACAAGGGTCAACATCAGCAGAGCCTGAAGGCATGGGGCTCCGTACATCCAGCCCGCTGGGTCGGAGCCGGCACCGCTCCCCGTAACACTCCAATTTGTAACTGGTTTTCCCAGTAAATCAGATCTGGCAGAGGCAGATGGATTTGGATGTGCCACATCCGCCTGTGTTTTCAGCTCTGGGTACCTCAATAAAGCATAGAGTGACTGGGGCACAGAGATGATGGGCCCTGGAAGCATGGCAGTTTATCAGATTGAGGGTCTTGTGTTATCAGAGCACAAAATAAACCTCTTCAAGCTCATTTAACCTATTAACAAACAAACAAAAAAAAATCTACGATTTTCTGTGCTTCACTCTTCGTAAAAAGGAGCCTAAAGGGAATCTGAAATGTTCCAAAAACCATCCAGCTTGGAACTGAAAACACGATAACAACCTCATCCCAAAGGCTAATTTGCTATAGTTATAAGTGCCCAAAGGCACAGGATTACAGCCGAGCTGCTTTCCCAACAGTAACCAGATAGCTTGGAGCAATTTTATTCAGCAAAATAAGCTGGGCTTGGTTTTTTTTTTCCCCCTTCCTTTCTCTTATTTATTTTTTTTGAACCGAAGCAGGTTGCCAGCTGCTCCCCTGCAAGAATCACATATAAAGAGGGGTTTTTGAGTCACACAGATTAAAAGGAGCTGCGATATCAGGAATTTTGGCCACTGCCACTGCTCCCTCGAACACCTTTCCATGGAGCTGAGAGCTCCATCTCCATCTCACGGGCTGAGCAGGGACATGAGATGTGCTGGAAGCAAACCTGCACCTTGAGAAACCTCTGCCCATGGCCTTCCATCAGCAAAAAGGCACCAAGTTTCTGCCCAGTGATACTCATAGGTAACATATTGCATCTTCTGCCTTAGTAGCCCCAGAATCTCATGGAAGATGCCCAGGAGCAGATTTATTTCCATGAAACGTTTCTGAAGAACTGCATGTTTTGTGCAAGGCAATCTTTGGGGGGGTTGAATGATTGGGAAGGAGTCGCAAGGGTCAGGGTGACAAAAGTACTGCTGGCAATGCACTGACCCCATCCCAAATGGGATGGGACAGGAGCTGCTGGTATTTCCCATGTGGATTGGGAGGCACCAAGCTGCTACCAGCTGCACTTCTCCAGTGAGGAACATGCCTGCAGAACACAAAGTGCTGCAACAGCTACGGGTGCGTGCTTCCCCACTGTGAGCAATGGGCATTTCCCACCTACACCCAACTGTCACCCAAGGTGAGAGGGATCTTTTTCTATAGAGAAAAGGGTTACAAAACTGCTGGGTGCCAACCAGCTGCATTAGTGCTGCTGTCAGGGAGCAGGGCTGGGACGCAGCGTGTTTGCTCAGGGCTCATGATGCTCGTAGAGCAAGAGCAAGCCCGAGCCCGTGTGTGCCTGAAGGGATGGAGCAGGGTCCAAAGGGTTTCTCCAGGTGATGGTGTCAGCATGAGGGACTTCCAGCAGGTGGCTGGGTTGGGAGTGCAGCTTGGAGCCATGGATGGAGAACAACCCTTAAAAAAAGCCAGGTTTATCACAGACTCACAGAATTATGGGATAGTGAAGGTTGGAGGGGACCTCAGAGATCCTCTAGTTCCAACCTCCTGCCATGGGCAGGGTTGCCAGCCTCCAGATCAGGTTGCCCAGGGTCCCATTCTGCCTGGTTTTGAATGCCTTATGGGATGGGTCATCCACAACCTCTCTTGGCAACCTGCTCCAGTGCCTCACCACCATCATGGGTCAATACTGGGGTGCCTTGTGCCAGCCCCATTCTTTTCCAGCCTTGGGCTACAAGAGCCAGGTGATTCTAGATAGAGCTATAAATCCCAGCATCAAGAAGAGGTTGGAAATAGAGGCAGATCTTTGGGGGATCCACTCTATTGTGCCTGCAGAGCCCCAGGACGGCTGAGGCCGGTTGTGTAATGCAGTCCCTCAGTGCTGACCCAGGAATTAAAAGTAAGAGGAAGGGAAAGAGAGAGCTCAATGCTGTCCCCACCCCTGTCAACAAACACCGCCTTAAATAGAGCCAAGCTTTGTTTAAATTAATCTATAAGAAAAAAAAGGGAGAAAAAAAAAAAAAGCGAGGCAGTAAAAGCTCCTCTTTTAGTTCTAATTAGTGCATTTGAGACGATAGAGTTACCAGAGGGAACTGTTTCAAAGGCAGCTTGCATTTAGATCATTTAGTGCTCCATTTAAATCAAACAATAAAGTCACTGCAAGGTGAGGGTAAAAGCCCAAGCAAGCAGCATACTTACACTCGTGATATCCTACGGGAGATGTGTGATTAGGAAAAGAGATAATCATGAGAACAAGTTACACAACCCGGCTGCTCCGTGTCCAAACTTTCAGCTTTTTTTTTTTTTTTTCCATTTTATGGATAGCTCTGAACATACTGCACGCTTTCACACCACGGGTGGAGGGCTGTAAATACACTGCAAATGATGCAACGTATGGCACGAAGCACGTATAAAATATTGCAATAGTGTATTAAGGGTGCTTTGCATTGACACAGTGCTCCAGTGCAGACTCTGGGTGCAGACTGAGAGCTTTTGGATGCTGTGGGTTGAGGTGAAATGAGCCATTCCCACCCCTGGGAAGGGAGGAAGTGAAGTTGAGTGGACTGCAGACAGCACAGACCCATCTCTATAGCCTCAAAGCTCTCCTAGTTCAGGCTTCTAAAGGCTTAACCCCAACACCAAACTGGGCATCTCTTCTACATGCAACAGAGAGAGAGAGAGGTACTCCAAAAAAACAACTCAAATTCCACCCAAGGATCTGATTTCATGTTAAACCTCACTAAAACCCAACTGCCAGCTCATTCATCCTGCCCACTCCTCCATGCCAGACCCAGCGATGGAGTGGGAGCAGAATGAGCTGCTTGGGAAATCATGAATGATTTTTTGGGGCTTGTTACTTCGCTGTCAGATCAGCTGCTGAGGTGTGATGGAAGCAAAGGGGCAGAGCAGAGCTGACCCTCCTGGTGAGAAGGAGTGACCTGGTGAGGAGAAGTGACCCTGTGAGGATGAGTGACCTGGTGGCACTTGTCTCTGACGGCAGGTATATGCTGGAGGGGTTAGCAGGGCAGTGAGCCCCACTATTTGGGACTGAAGCCAACATGCTACTTCCAAACCCGAGTTCACCATGTGGGCTGGGATTTTCCAAGTCCAGAGTTTTTGACTGTGAAGCTGCTTGGAGTACAGATTGGGCTCCCAGGACTGTCAGAAGCTCTTCGTGCTCCAGGGTGCATCTCACACCTCCACAGGGGACACATGGAGATGACCACTGGGGCCAGCTGCTCTTTGGCACAGCTCCAGGACTGGCTTGCACATCACCTCCTGGGGCAAGTGCAGGCTTCAGCGAAGCTGAGATCCACCCTGAGCAGAGAACGTGGGTCCTGTCCTCACTAAGAGCCTCGGAGCCACCTGAAGATATTGTCTCTGTCCCATAGCTGAGATTTCAGCATACGATCCCCTCGATGGAATCAGAAAACAGAGCTATACGAGCCTGCAGGCTGGCCATTTTCTTATGATTTTGGGGGCTAGCTTGAGATACACCTCTGTGCAGTGGAAGCCTGTCATAGAATGAGGAAAACCCTGCTCAATGAAGCAAAAATAAAAGACCTTAACCAAGTCAATGTTTCTTAATGGAAAAACTGGAGCTTAGTGGGATAAGGTAGGACTTTGTTAGCACTCCCCCTGCTCTGAAACCTTCATCTGGGGATGCTCCGTGCAGGCACCACCTGGTGCAAGGAGCTGCTACAACCCAAACGTGCCCCCAAGGAGCTGCTAAGTGTCAGGGTGCCCCTTGTTGCACTCACTTCTCCAGCAGGACGAGGGCTGTGGTGGGGTTCACCCGGAGGTACTTGCAGGTGGGTTGCCCGTAGTCAGCCAGGTACGTCGACCAGTCCCACTGGATGAAGAGATCCAGGAGCTGCAGGGAAAGAAAAATGAAGAAAAATGTGTTGGGGAACGAGCAGGGGGTTAATGAGTCATGGCAAAGGTGCTGGGCAGGTGGTGGTAGCCAGAAAAGCCATGTTTTGTGGTCTTAACCACCTTTAGCCATATTGCATGCCTGCTGTGCTACCCTACTGGAGGGTATGAAGACTGAGACACCCCAAGATGTGAAAAGATGCAATGCTCCACCTCAATGGGATTTCAGTGGCATTTCCAAGGCCAGCAAACCCAAAGGACAGCTCCCACATACCCCACACCACAGTGGACTCACTTCTCTCCTGACCCTTGATCACTGCCCATCCACCATGGCTGAGGATGTTGAGCATTGTGGGCAGGCACCAGCATATCTGGTGGTGGGGATGGGTTGGTGGTTGGACTGGATGATCTTAGAGGTGTTTTCCAACTTAGAGACGGAATCAAAGAGCAGAATCATGGAATCACTAAGGTTGGAAAAGACCTCCAAGATCATCCAGTCCAACCCAGCACCAACACAGCCTCACTAAATGATGTCCCTTAGTGTAACGGATGTGGTACTGGAGATACAGGAAGAAAATGAATGAATTTTTCCTACTTCTCAGCAGACAGTGGAAGTCCTAGCCTTGTCAAGAAATGGTTTTCAAAAACCTCGGTTCAGATGTGCTTAAATCTGCTTTTTAAGGTTGTAATAGGGTCTGTTGTGATAGGACAAGGGGTTTCAAACACAAAGAGGGGAGATTTAGATGGGATATGAGGAAAAAGTGTTTTACAGTAAGAGTAGTGAGGCAATGGAAGATGTCCCAGAGAGGTGGTGGGCGTCCCACCCCTGCAGACACCCAAGGTCAGGCAGGATGGGGCTCTAAGCACCTGATGGAGCTGTGGGTGTCCCTGGTCACTGCAGGCAGTGGGACCAGATGGTTTTAAGGGTCCCTTCCAACTCAAACCATTGTAAGAGTCTATGGTTCTATGATGGTGCTTGTGTTTTTGCGTATGGACAGACTGGATCTGAGAAGTCCTATGCTGTGATGGGGGAATGCGGGTGGTGCTGCCTTCATACCTTGGATTTGTGGAAGGATGTTAAGCAAAGTAAGTGAAAAAAAATAAAAAAGAGGCATCCTTTCAGCCAGAAACCAACAACCTGGAAATTTATACAGAACACGTGAGAGATCTCAGACGCAGGTCACCAAAACCCAAAATTTTCTGAACGCGAGGACACCCAACAGCGGGGCCGAGTTGCCTCAACATCGGGTGCAGAAGCACAAGCGATGGAGAGGAATGCACGGCTCATGACAAGCAGCCACGGTTCCCCCCCTGTCCCTGTGACCGCTCTATTGTGGCTCAGGGCTGCCAAGCACCGACGTCTTCATCGGCGGCAGCCGAGTGAGGAAGGGCCCCGCGGTATTGTCTGCCCGCGACCGTCCCCAGGCGAGGCCAGGGCCATAGAGGGCTCATTGTGCCTGCGTCTCCATGGTTTTCCTGGAGGCTCCAGCACTGTTTAACAACACAACCCGCCCGGCAAAGACGGGGATTTGGCTCCTCGAAGACCTCAAGGTACAAAACAAAAATGTGCAACAAGATTCTTTTTGACTATGTAGGTCAGGGCAAAGAAAACAAGCTGTCGGGAACAATCCCCTGCGCTGGCGGGGGGGACGGATTAGTTGGGACCTCGGAGGGCTCTTCCAACCCGCGGTCCCGCAAGGCTTTGTGCTGCAGGTCAGGTCTGGGGCCCGCAATGCAAGCTACAAACCAAAGCTGCACATTGTTGGGAGGTTTTTTTTTGATCCAAAGGGCGCCCTAAAGCTGCAGCCCGGAGTATGCGTGCCTTTCACCCAACGTAGTGGGGCCGGAGCTCTTCCAGTAGGTCTGCCCTGCTCTGGGGATGGCTGTAGGGGCTCCATCCTTCCCCTAGTGTGCAGAGGTCCGTTTGCTCTGGGGTCTGAGTGTGCCTTTAGTGATGCGTGGAGAATGGAGCATCAATTATTTCTGCAGAAAGTTCGTGGTCGTCCCACCAGCGAGCCAGGCAGCAGCTCCTGGGGGGTGACAATAAAGACGCAGGAGAAAGGGGCAATAAAAAAGGGTGGTGAAGGTGAAGGTTAGAAGAAGGTTAAGGGAGGATTAAGGAAAAAAGCACGAGGGGCTGTGATATACAGTATGCAAAGGCACTGGTGAGGCTGGACCTCAAGTGTTGTATTCACAAGAAAGGCACTGAGGAACTGGAGTGTGTCCAGAGAAGGGCAACAGAGCTGTGAGGGGTCTGGAGCACAGATCTTATGGGGAGCAGCTGAGAGAATGGGATGGCTCAGTTTGGAGATCAGGAGGCTCAGGGGAGACTTTATGGCTCTGTACAACTCGCTGAAAGGAGGATGGAGTGAGGTGGGGCTTGGCCTCTGCCCCCAGGTAACAATGACAAGACAAGATGTGACCGTCAGGGGAGGGTCAGGTTGAGTATTAGGAAACATTTCTTCCCAGAAAGAGTGGTCAGGCACTGGCACAGGCTGCCCAGGGACACGGTGGTGTCACCATCCCTGGAGGTGTCCCAGAGATGGGCAGCGGGCACGGTGGGATAGGTTAGGGGACCACAGAGCTCTTTTCCAACCTTAATGCTCCACAATTCCAAACAAGCACCGTCCAAAACACAAACCCACCCAGGCTGGACCACGGAAGGGCCACGCTCCCCACACACCAGCTCCTGACGCTGGTGGATGGATTTATGGCTCTGTGCCTGCACCCCTTCTGCTGGATGCTGTCAGCATAAGCACGACCGAGGGTGCCCGGGGCCGAGCACCGTGGACGCTGCAGGGCTCAGCCACAGGCACAGGTCGGAGCTGGGGGAAGAGAAGTGCTGCAGGAGGGAAGCTGTCTCCGGACGATTTATCTGTCACATAAATGCGGTTTTATAGCTTTTACTGTTTAAACTTTTCACCTCTGCTGCTAAATCTGAATGACACCGGGTCG
>VXAB01006601.1:552-15811 GCA_013399175.1 Odontophorus gujanensis
GGCTCTTTACTGGTGAGCCCTGTTTTATCCCCTTCCCCCATCACAGCTAGTTTAAAGCTCTCTTGATGAGTCCAGCTAGCTCCTGTGCTAGGATTCGTTTCCCCCTTTGAGACAGGTGCATTCTATCAACAGATAATAGGTCAGGAGCGGAGTAAACTGCCCCATGGTCAAAAAACCCAAAGTGTCTGTCTCTACACCAGCTTCTCAGCCAATTATTCATCACCTGTGTTTTCCTAGCCCATTCTGTGTCCTTCACTACCCCAGAAGGTATGGAAGCAAACACAACTTGTGCTCCCACCCCTTGAACTAATTACCCTAAACCCCTGAAATCTCTTTTCATAGTTCACAGGCTTCTCTGAGCTATTTCATCACTACCTGCCTGAACTATGAGTAATGGATAGTAGTCAGTGGGGTGTATCAAATCCGGGAGTCTTCTAGCTATGTCCCTGTTATTCATGAGGTCACCTCCTACCAATAAAAAGCCTTGTGAATTCCTTTCATGTCTGTACTAAATAAGGCTGTGAGGCATTTGGTTTTTCCATCTGAAGCTCCTGAGAGTTCTTTCATACTCCTTACTGATGTCCCTGTTCTCTTCTGAGAACATAAGCCAGACTAAAATGCATTTGGTCTTTTTGTGTGTGCACATGTATGTGGAACATGTGAGACTAGATTTCAGATGTCAACTACAGTATGTAATCCTTTGAAATGTTTTGATTCACATAATTATAATGTCCAACATATATATTTTGTATACCTGTGTCTGTATATTATTGATGTAGCAAGTCTGACCAAATGCACTGTGAGAGTTTTTTCATTCAAAGTTCAGTGGTGATCACTGACCAAGGAAAAAGAGCTTAATGTTTTGCAGTGACTGTTTAGACAGAGTGCTGCACTACTCTGAGCATTACGTAGATGCAAATACTAAGACAAAGTGATTTACGAAAAGCTGCACAGGCAGGAAGAGAGAGCAGAGCCCCAGTGTCAGGATCAGTTAGTTTTGAATACTGCCATAAGTAATGATCTATTCTCTTCTGAATGTCAAGATACCAAATATGAAAGGAGTATACAAGAATATAAATATGAAACTAAGGTTTATGAAAAGAAATCCTTATTCTTCAGACTTTACTATGGAATTACTAACCAAAGGTCTTTCACAGCTTAATTTTTTTACACTTTTATTTTGTTACTTTACCTAAGGTACTCAAAGGTTTAGACTGATATTTTTTTTCCTGAAATTAACAGCCTCAAAGATATCTTAAAATACGGAATGCTCTAAGTAGCACTTATTTAAGTAGCAGTCGAGGGATGAGGAATTAAGTAACAACAAAGTGAATTATAATAAAATGTAATTCTGCGGTACCTACCTTCCATGAAGAAGCTGATACTGGATTACTTATAGACAGAAAATAGTATCAAAATGAGTATTTAAAGCAGAAGCAGAATAAAAATTAAGAGATTTGATAGTCAGTGCAAAAACTCCAGTAGGCCATTCATATTTAGGAATTTTACTTTGGATGAAGATATTACGAAAAGTCTTATGAAGTTCAGCACAAATCATCAGTTATCTGTAATATTAAGCTAATTTACTACTGAGAAATAGAAACCTAAAAGTGCTACAGCTTTAAGCTCAAAACGGTGAGTCTGTACTCAGCTAGATGCTTTATATGAAGGAACAGATACCATTTAATTTAGAAATTAGGAAGATATTATAGGATTTATTCTAGACAAGAGATATGTCTTAAAGTAGTAATTGAATTTACTATGGGGTTAATGTTTAAAAAGAAAACCTACAAATTAGCATGACTTTTTAATATCTATATATTTCATTATCTTGTGGCCTAAAGCAGTAATGTCTAGCTTGAGAGCTATGTTATGTTTGCAAAGTAAAAGTACTTATTGTGTGAGAAGTAATTGCTCTGTCATGTTGTGAGATAAGTTTGGTAATGTACCTCCTATTAACACAGAAGAGGTGAAATGAATGGAGTACACGTTTAATTTTATGCTTATGCATGATAGTATAGGCTGTGGATTTTATTCATGGGACTCAGTTTGCCATTAAATTTTCTAGCAACATTAAATTTTCTAACCCTATATTTTAATAGACAAATTCTATCCAAACACAAGGCGCTAGGAATATCTCACAACATTGGCGAAGGAGGAAATCCAGAATGTCTTAACTCCGTTTCTCCTGTCCTCTATTTTTCTGTTCTTTTTTTCTACAGTAAGACAAGTGGCTTGAATCTGGTACCCTTTTCCAAGTTCTGGATTCCCTTTCCTCCTTTCCCTTAATCTATATTTTATGGTCCCTTGAGTAGCTAAGGAAAGAGAAGGCTGTAATACTGAGAGCAAGTCAGAGAAGAGAGAATGAGAAATTCATGTCCCTATAGGGATGGAGTAAATATAAGGATGGCAGTTTTATGAAAAGTTAGAAGGGAAATATGATCTGGCCTCACTCTTTGGAAAACATTGCTTTATCTTTGAAAAAAGTATTTTTTCCTAAGCTTCCTAAGTTTTGTTTTCTCTTCTTTTCGAATTGTTCTTAATTTCCAGCCTGTGACCCCTTCTTGATTGATCCCAAGGGCAGCTCAATGTGCTTCTCTCACACTTCTGCTGTTCTAAGCCACTTATTGCCCAGGATAGTAGTATTTGAATTCCTGACACAGTCAAAGGCATCATTAATAATTGCCATCATCAAAATAGTTTCCTTTCCACACTTCATCTGTTCAGTGTTTCTTCATCTTTTAGAGTGTACACTTGGGGAAAAGACTTACTTTCCAACAGCTCCTCAGCTGTTCTGGATGACTGAGCAGGCCCTGAGAATTTCCAATAAATTTTTAAGTAGTCAAGTACCATTAAATACATAGTAATTTAAAAAGAAATCATTATAGCTGTTTATGTCTGCCATTTTCATTAATTGTTTCCATCTTTTCATCTTTAATTGGAATGATAATCAGCAGTTGTACTCCACAGTACAGATAATTCTAGTTTCCTTGACTGATAAACGAATCGCCTTTTTCTATTCCAAATTCTTTTAATTCTTCTCCTTCCTTGCACTCAAAATTAAAATCTTTCAATTGGGATCCAAAAAATGGATCTCCCTGTCACTTTATAAGCAAAGTATGATTTGTTTTTCACATTTGGTTGAGTAATAGGATTTTCTTTTCCAAACTTTCTTCTAAGTCAAGTAGGTACCATTATAAAGAACTACTATGGTGAATGTGTGACATCTCCCTGCCAGTCCAAAGTAATACCTAAAGGAAGAACTGATTATTAGAAGCTAACTTGGAGTCCCTAGCATTTCCTACTGCTGGAGAGAGTAATGAAAACATCATAAAAAAGGGGAAGAGGAAGCAAATTTAACTCTTCATGCACTTTCTCCTCACTGTTGCCCTATCACTGTATAGGGATGATGAGTTAAATAAATAAATCATGCATCTATCACAAAGAGGTCTTTAGAGATTTTAACCAGAATAGTGTGGACCTGAATTGTAACAAAGAGCACAGAAGCAGACCATGGATAATGAACAGATCAGAAGAATAGAGTAGGGTAGGGTAGGGTAGGGTAGGGTAGGGTAGGGTAGGGTAGGGTAGGGTAGGGTAGAGTAGAGTAGAGTAGAGTAGAGTAGAGTAGAGTAGAGTAGAGTAGAGTAGAGTAGAGTAGAGTAGAGTAGAGTAGAATAGAATAGAGTAGAATAGAGTAGAATAGAATAGAATAGAATAGAATAGAATAGAATAGAATAGAATAGAATAGAATAGAATAGAATAGAATAGAATAGAATAGAATAGAATAGAATAGAATAGAATAGAATAGAATAGAATAGAATAGAATAGAATAGAATAGAATAGAATAGAATAGAATAGAATAGAATAGAATAGAATAGAATAGAATAGAATAGAATAGAATAGAATAGAATAGAATAGAATAGAATAGAATAGAATAGAATAGAATAGAATAGAATAGAATAGAATAGAATAGAATAGAATAGAATAGAATAGAATAGAATAGAATAGAATAGAATAGAATAGAATAGAATAGAATAGAATAGAATAGAATAGAATAGAATAGAATAGAATAGAATAGAATAGAATAGAATAGAATAGAATAGAATAGAATAGAATAGAATAGAATAGAATAGAATAGAATAGAATAGAATAGAATAGAATAGAATAGAATAGAATAGAATAGAATAGAATAGAATAGAATAGAATAGAATAGAATAGAATAGAATAGAATAGAATAGAATAGAATAGAATAGAATAGAATAGAATAGAATAGAATAGAATAGAATAGAATAGAATAGAATAGAATAGAATAGAATAGAATAGAATAGAATAGAATAGAATAGAATAGAATGACATCGACATCATTCTGCGGGCCTTGATTAAAAGAATGGTTTATGTATAGCTCTTATATTCTTCAGATGTTTCTTAGCATTTTTGTCCCTTGGTAGCTTAGCTACAACAGAGAAATTGAAAATGGAGTGTTCAGTGATAATAGATATCAACAGCCCAGGGTTGTCTCACTAGATGTAATACTAGGGACAAAATCTGCTCACTCAAGGAAATTTCCAGTCATGCTATAAACCAAGCTCTACCAAGTTGCCAAGTTCATTACATAGCTAAATAATTTGGCTTCAGCAGACCTTTTCAAACTATGAAACTGAAAAAAACCATCTTTCTCATTCCCCCAGATCAAATTGACACAAGTTTGCTGCTAGGAAGTAAAATTCTTGAGAAATATTACAGCATTGCTCAAGTTTATATAGTAATAGGTGAGGAGTAAGTATACTTCTTACAAACTAGATTTTTTGAAATGTTAAAAAACTAAAGGTGACGTAAGGGTAAGAGAGTTGTAGATTAAATTAAATAGAAGAAATGACAAACTGTACATTTAATACTCTAAGTAAAATAAAAAGCTTTCAGCTTTGAGTCAGCAATGTCATGTCAAAATCCTGGTGCTTGCATAAAACTACTTGAACATATGGATATTGGAGTCAGTAGAGTCTTCAAATTATATTTTAACTCTATAGTTAGTCTCTTGGACAGTGAAGTGGGTTGAGAACTGGCTGACTGGCAGACTGCAGAAGGTTGTCGTTGGCGGTGTAGAGTCTGGTTGGAGGCCTGTAACCAGCAGTGTCGCCCAGGGGTCTGTGCTGGGTCCAGTCTTGTTCAACATCTTCATCAATGACTTTGATGAGGGGATAGTGGCCACCTTCAGCAAGACTGCTGATGATACGAAGTTGGGAGGATTGGCTGACACGTCTGAAGGCTGTGCTGCCATTCAGCAAGACCTGGACAGGGTGGAGAGCTGGGCACTCAGAAACCAGATGAAATTTAACAAAAGCAAGTGTAGAGTCTTGCACCTAGGGAGGAATAATTGCATGCACCAGTACAGGCTGGGGGATGACCTGCTGGAGAGGAGCTCTGNGATTCTATGATTCTATGATTCTATGATTCTATGATTCTATGATTCTATGATTCTATGATTCTATGATTCTATGATTCTATGATTCTATGATTCTATGATTCTATGATTCTATCTGCCTCTTGTTCTGTTTATATAGAATTATATGTCATTTATTTTAGTTACACAATACTGAAAAATATAAAGCAAACTTAACAATGATTTTACCATGCAATTATTTTTATTGCATTGAACGTTTGCAAAGGAAAACCACTTAAAAATCTAATGCAAGCTTTGCTACCATAAACATTAGGTGACTTTAGTTTCAGCACAGATGATTTCTTACATGGGTAGAATTATCAATGGCCCTTCAGCTGTAATCCAACAGCCTGATTCTCTTGGCCGAACGGTAAGACAACGTAGTACTGTTGAATTGTTTACCCTCCATGATATGCTCTTCCAGTACTGCTTCTAAATTAGAGGTGAGTCTGTTCATGGGGAATTGGAGTACCATTACCCATTTTTTTCTCCAAATTCCCTAGAAAACTTAGTAAATATTTTCCTCATGTTTGCTTACAGATTGCAAAAAATACGTATATGGCAACACTGTATTTTTATAGAGATGAATTGTTGCCTCTTTGAGTTGAACTGCACTACTACTCTGCTACTACTTCTATTACTCTACTATTCTACGACTCTACACCACTCTACTCTACTCTGCCCTGGTGAGGCCTCACCTGGAGTACTATATCCAGTTCTGGGCTCCCTGGTACAAGAAATACAGGGATCTCGTTGAAAGAGTCCAGTGGAGGGCTACAGACATGATAAAGGTCATGGAACACCTCCTCTATGAGGAAGGGCATAGAGACTTGGGTCTGTTCAGCCTTGAAAAAAGAAGACTCAGATTGGATCTGAGACATGTCTATAAATATCTAAAGAGTGGGAGGCAAAAGAATAAAGCTGGACTCTTCTCAGCAGTGTGTGGCAGTAGGATGGGGGGAAATGGCCACAAAATGATGCATAGGAAGTTCCGCACAAATGTGCATTGGAAGTTCTTCACTGTGCAGGTGTCAGAGCACTGGCACAGACTGCACAGAGAGGTGGTGAAGTCTCCTGCTCTGGAGGCATTCAAGATGCACCTGGACACTTACCTGTGCAATCTGGTCTGCTTTAGAAGCCTGCTTTGGCAGGCGGGTTGGACTCAATCTCTGGAAGTCCCTTCCAACCTCTACAATTCTGTGATACTGTGATTCTGTGAACATGAAGGGACAAAGACCCCTTGGTACCTCTAGAAATTCTTACAGAAATCAGGAGATGGTATAATGTCTGTAATATTCCAATACTCCTCAAAAAGCCTTGGCAGATAGAATAACAATGACACTCTAGTGCATACAGAAAGACCCACAAATGTCCATCATTAGTTACATGAAATGTGCCCAGTTGTTCCTTTTATAGCAGAGCAGAAGTCTTGTTTGGTTTTGCCAGGAACTGGGACTCCGTGTGGAACTCAAACATAAAAAGAATGCATGTGATCTCTCTAAGCAGGGTCAAGCCACACAGGAAAATTATAGAATTACAGTTCACATCTACAGGAAGAAATCAGAAAAGGTCAAAGCTCAGCTGGAGTTGAGACTTGCCAGCAGTCTTTAAGATAACACAACAAAAAAAGGTGCTTTTTTTTTTGAAGTATGTTAATAGCAAGAGGAGGACCAAGAAAAATGTTGCACTTTTATTGGTTAAAACTGGTCAGTCGACACCTAGGGATGATGAAATGGCAGAAGGCATTTTAATCTCTTTTTTTTACTTCAGTCTTTAATATTTATCATGGGCCACGTGTTGCTTGGTCCTGCAAGTTGAAGGACTATGACTGGGAGAACAGTGATTTTCTATTTTTTGCCATTAAAACTGTAAGAAACCAGCTGTCTCAGCTGAATGTTCATAAGCCTGTTGGAGCTGATTGTAGTGATCACAGTTAGTGGATGTTAAAGTAGGACCCTTCTCAATTACTTATCAAAGGTCTTGGGAGTCTGGAGAAGTCCTTGCTGACTAAAATCTAGCCAGTGTTACCCCAGACTACTGGAAAATACAGACCTGTGAGTTTACCTTCAGTACCCTGTAAAACTATAAAGATTATACTGGATGCTAATGAAAGGCATTTAAAGGATGAAATAGATACCAGGCCCCACTAACATGAGTTCACAAAAGCAGATTCCTGTCTCACTAATTCAATATCCCTATCTCATAAGATCATCCACTTAGTAGATGAAAGGAATATAACGGATGTAGTTTTTAACAAGAATTAGCTATGTATTTTTGTCAGTGGTAAACATGAGCTTTCACACGATGCTCATTAATATGTGCACCAGTGGAGGTGACTCCCTGTTCCTGTCATAACTGCCAAAATGCACTACCCACTGCCTCACTGTGCTCACATCTGTTGTTTGTCTCCATGAATGTTCATCAAGCATCAGTGATTTTTTAATGGGCGCCATTTTTTTCTGCATGGAGGAATTAGTCTACACGCTTTTGCTTCACATCCATTTCCATGTCAGACACCATTTCATCATCTGCGGTAACAAAATGCATGGGAATATTGGTGGGAAGGTTCAACATCTGCTGCCATACAGTCACCTTAGAAGTCATAAGTTAATAGGATAAAATAGAAGGCATTACTTTAGGAGCAACCACTGTAGTACATTGGAACAGGCTTCCTATAAAGAAGATTGATGCCATGTACTTGTCCATGCTTAAGTAGCATTTGTATAATGCTCCTATTGATGTATTATAATGTGATTCTCTGCCAAAGTTGTTTGACAGATACGATCATCTTTGTATGTCCATTCAAATTAAGATTCTGTTCTATTCTTTGTGGAAATCAGCTGACTCTGATTGACCACTTCACATCCAGAGCCACTGAGGAAATTTTTAAGAATTGTAGTAATTCATTATGTATATGTTTAACATGGAAACCCAAGAGGAAAACAGAAATATTCTTATCCTGTACAGTATTTCAACACTGACAGTAATGCAGTTGTTTTCAACAACTGCTTCATACCACAATGAAAGGCCATAAAAATGTTCTTGTCTCTTTTTCCTAGTATTTCTTTATAGTACCCTGTGAGCAGAATGAAGTTGTTTTCAATTTTACCTTATAACAAAATCAGTATAAAACTATCTAGTATCCTTGAAGTAACTATAGGATCTACTTTCAGTTTTACTTCTCTCTATCATACTTCAGAGTTCACCTCCTTCAGCTGTTAGATTTGGACCTTTACACGTGGTTGCACCTGAAATAATGTTACCAATGCAAGTAGGAGGAAAAAAGAAAACATTATTAAATCATAGTAGTAGCTGTTCTCTTACATTACAGCTTTTAACAGAGACATTAGAGTTCTGTAATAGAAGAAGTGTTAGCTGTATCTCTGAATCTTGTAGTGAAAGACATTTTTCTCCAGCTACCAAAACATGTCAAGTGCTAATGTACCTTTTAATGTACATAATACAGATAACATGACATTAAGAATGAGGAATATAAAATATGTCTCCTATGCGGAGAGGCTCAAAGAGTCTCAGCCTGGAGAAGAGAATCACAGAACTGTAGTGGTTGGAAGGGACCTCTAGAGATCACCGAGTCCAACCCCCTGCCAAAGCAGCTCCCTAGCCCAGGTTGCACAGGTAGGTGTCCAGGCGGGTCTGGAACGTCTCCAGAGAAGGAGACTCCACCACCTCTCTGTGCAACCTGTGCCAGTGCTCCATCACTGCACTGTGAAGAAGTTCCCACACACATTTGTGTGGAACTTCCTATGCCTCAGTTTGTGGCCATTTCCCCTCATCCTATCACTACACACTGCTGAGAAGGCACAGGGGGATGTATATATATTTGCATATCAATGCATATAACAGCCTGAATGAAGGATACAAAGAGGATGGAGCCAGGCACATGATAGTGACGCCCAGTAGCAGAACAAGAGGAAACAAGAAGAAACTGGAACACAGGACAGTCCACCTGAGCATCAGGAAACACTGTCTTTTCAAGGGTGATTGAGCACAGTCTGTCCAGAGACAGAGGAGTCTCATTCTTTAGCAACCAAATGCAGGTGTTTCTTCTTCAGCATGAAAGATGGCTGTAGCAAGACCAAATGAATTCCAGAGGTCCATTCCATCCACAACCATTTTTTCTATCTATGAAATTGTTTATGATCAGTTACAGCTCACTAGGGAAATACGTTTGCTGTTGTTTTTACAGGCAAATATTTATTTGATCCTTGCAGTACAAATAGGGAGATGAAATAGGAAACATGAACTCCAGATTAGCTGTAGAGCCTCTGTAGTCATCCTAGTTAAGAAACCTGTGACAAAAACTTCCTTCTTCAAAGGACATTTTAGTACATTAGCTGTATAGGTTATGCAATTTATAGTACTAATTCAAATGACTGTGCTGTAGTAATTGAGTGTCAGTAACTTTAGCATCAGTTGGAGCTTTTCCCAGTTCACCAGTAGAACTGAAAAGAAAATAAGATTAAAGCTGGGCAGATTTCATATCTCATACCACTGTTATTATATTAGTTGCCTAGACAGAAGGGGAGTGTAGGGCAGCAACAACTTGCAATAGTCTCGTCTGTAATTACGTTTTTTATAAGAACTTGGCAAGTAGCCCAACCAAATATTGATGTGAAATCTGATCTGCCAGCGCTGTGGAATTTCTTCTGTGTTAGGACTGAGACTGAGAAGTTTGAAAGTATTTGGCAGCAGTAGTAAATTCAGGAGCTGGAGGCAAGGAACAATTCCTCTATAGCAAACCATAAGTTAATGTATTATATGACTTCATAAACTCTACTGTCTTCTTGAAAGGCCTGAAGATATTTTCCTCACTGATTCAGATACATTTGTGTAATTCTTCAAATTTCACTTATAAAAAATTCACTTTTCTCTTTTAATTGTTATAGAGATTTTTCATTCAAGGCTTTCAGATCTCAAATTAAAAAAAAAAAAAAAAGATTGTACTGTTAAGCCCAGTTATTCACCATTTCTCTCACAGATGCTCACAAGGAGAGGGAGGTTTACCATATGGTATCGTCATTAAAATCTTCAGTCTCTAGCAGATCCTTGATAGATGGAACGTAAAAAGCATTGGAATGTGTCTCTGCAATATTTTTTCAATAATTCCCTCTTTTGACAACAGGGGCTATTAGCTGTTGTGGTTTATTTTATCTGTTTATTGTTATGTGGAAGTGAGAAAGAATGACTTCCAAAACAAAGTTCTCAAAACTCACTACTTTGAGATTGCAAAGTCAGTGTCCACATTTGCTGGAGGTAGTGCTTAGTCCTCAGTGTCTTCAAGAGCCACTCATAAGGACATGAGTTACAAGACTAAGCACTGCCTTTATTTGAAAGGACATTAAATAAGTGATTGCGTCCAGCTGCTCAGTCACTTGTCTGTATTTACATATACTTCCCCAATATTAAAGTTAGTAAAGACATCAGCTGATGTCATTTCATCCAGTCCATCCTCCATTACATCCAGGGTTTATCAGCAGGCCTATTGTTGAAGTAAGGATCCCACTACAGCTGTACTTTGAGTTAAAATTTCAGTTGAAACAACACAGAGGAAAACTACTAATGTTTAATCACCACCTACTTTGTAGGACTTTGCATTTATAGTCAGTGAAACTTGTGGAAATCTTTGGACAGAAAAGGAAAATCATCCAAGTCTTTGTTGAGCTTTTTCTTTCCCTCCATAACTCTTGGTGTTCATTTACACAGGAAGCAGTATAACTGTTCTCAGTGGCATTAAGTGATGTTCATACATTTAGTAAAGTCAGTTAATGTGATATAAATTACTAGAAAAAGTTGTAATACCTTAATTTATTTTTGAAACATATGTATTTCATTGCCAAGGCTTCTGGATAAAGTGTATGCTGGTCAAAACATTCAAAGCCAGCACTTTCATTTTCTGATAAAGCCGACTTTAAGTTTAAAAATAAAGTTAAATGAATAGCATTAATTCACGCTGATGACTTAATATACTTCGCAGTACTTTGCATAGTCTCCATTGTGTCACAGTCAAATGTGTACTCAGAAAGCACAGATCTTATATACATCTCTGTTCTGCTTATCTGAGTTATCAGAGGTAATCATCTCTCTCATTTGCTTGCCTTTTGTTTTTTTTTTAGTACTGAATTTAGTACTAACGAATTAGTAAATTACTAAAAAATACTATTCCAAGTGAAAAGGTCTTAAAATGGTTATTCTAAAACCTGGTTGGACTCCCCAGCAACCTGACTACAAATGATTGGAGTATAGAAGGATTTTATATAGAATATAACCATAATCACTAATATACAGAAGATTGTTGAAGATCAGTAGTGAAAATCTGAGGTTTAGATTTAAGAAGGAATGAGTGATTTTTTCCAGCAAAGTCCTTAGCTCATCTCTGGTCTGGTAAGACACACCCAGTTGTTGGGTCCATTTGTGAACTCCCCACAGCAGAAGCGACACGAACATCCTGGAGCAAGTCCCTCAAAAGGAGAAACGTGAGCAAATGCGCAGAAATTAAAACACATGAAATTCCATCTATGAATAGGAAAACACTTTTTTTTTTCCCCCCATGAGATTGAACATTGGCACAGGCTATCCAGAGAGGCTATAGAGTCTCAGTCTGAGGAGATTGTGTCCAGACCATGAATTGGACTGGCATAACTACTTCAGAAATACTAGTAAGACATAAATGTAGGTCTAAAAATAGTCTTGTTTTTAAGATTATTTTAAGAATCTGAGTATGAACGGAGTGCTGAGCAGCTAAATATGGATTTAATTTGCCAAAGCAAAGAATAGTGCTTGGAATGTTGCTTGCAGCATCTGAGGTTGCCTACACATGAACAGGGTAAAAATGTTTTGCTAGATGGGTTCAGCTTGGTTAAACAACCAATTCTTGGGTACCTGCCTCCAGACTGTTATACAATCAAAAGACACTTGATTATGCAAGCATCAAATGGCAACTTTTTTCTCAGGCTCTTAACTGGTATACCATGTAATACCATGCTTCAGATCTCTGGTGCAGTTTTTAGACACATTTCTAGTGTTTGTCTATAGGCTGCCTCCACAGCAATTCTCCAGGTTCTGTTATATGCACACAACCTGCTGTGGCAGCAGGACTCCATTTATTTCAAAGCTGTTCTGCAGTGTAACGTGATTATTATTACTATTATTATATTTTGCCTCTCACCCCAGCCAAACCAGAATTGCATAGGTATGCTAAAGCAGCAAAACATGGACCAAATGTTTAGGATTTCAGAGTTTCGTTTGGTTTAATCTTTTAATAAAAGTCGAATTTATTTCCTTTTTACCCAAGGCGGTTCATAAGTGGTTAAGCATAGGTAAGTACTATTCTTTCTGCATACGTAATATGTCCAGCTGTATATGAAAATACATTTGTCTTCTCTATAGCCTATTCAAGTCAAGCATCTTTTAACAAGACTTTAGATTCGTGCAATGTGCCTCACCTCAAATTAACTGGGATGATCATTTAAATGTTATGTAGCTCTTATCTAGAATGGGGATTGAGTTAACAATTCCCATACATAACTTACTTCAGTTGCCTCCTCTCCTTGTCAATATTCATATCCTGCAGATGAATTTATCATTCTTAGCAGGTAAGGTAATAAATACTATTGTTCTGAATGATTGGGTCAATTGTTACTTGATAGACAGAAGTAATTAGATTACAGAAATTCTCTTTCATTCACCATTTCATGAGAAAGTCCATGTAGGAACAGTTAAATCACCCACAGAATAGAAATCTGAGTTTTGTTTTCCTTTTCAGATAAAATGGTGCAGGATTTTCTCTTTTTTCTTTTCTGACTACTTATTTTACATACCAATAGTTTTAACTACTTTCACACACAGAGCTCAGAATAATACTTAATGGAACTTTACAATGAAAATTAGTGCTACTAAAGAGTATATGTCAGTGATTTGTGAATGTTCATGTTTATGTATCCTTTTGCATTTGTTTTCTTTTTTTAATATTCATTTAATTTTTCGCTATGCCTTATAAAAATTCTAAACACACATATAGTTTCAGAAATAATTGCTTTATTGACTTTATTTTACTTTCGCTGATAACCATATTCAAATATCCTTCTATAGGATGTGGGCATAGTAATCTCTTAAACTCTTTTGCTTCCAATTCAGATGAAGTTCTGATTTATTCAAAATTATTTGAATGGTTTGCTTCCATCATAAATCTTCCTATGTCTGTAAGCTGAAGAAAAACCCCTACAAACATGGAAAAAAAAAAAAAAAAACTAATGTTTTTAATAGTAGTTATTCTTCATTGACAAGATGCTCAAATAAGAGAGAAGGAGTAAGAGAAAGACAAATTGAATATAATCTTTGTAAAAAAAAAATAATAATCGATGAAAAAATCTTGCTTTATTGACAATCTGCAAGAAGTCACAGTTACCTCAGAAGTTTTTATGAACTGGTTCATTGACATAGAGGAAGACATTTATTATGTTCTAGAAATGAAAAAGTGAGAGAAATTTCTGTTGTCCTCAAGTTAACAAGGAAGTGAAAACATAAGAATATGAGACTTTTGGACACAAAATACGAAACCAATACTGTTATAAAAAGTAACAACTGAGGAAATAAAGAGTGTTACGAGAGAACTTCAGATTATGATGAATCAGTAATAGCCGACAGTAATTAGCAATTAATTAGCAAATCAACAACTGATCTGAATGGGTAACAGCTGGGATGCTGCAAGGAACAGTTGGATTAAAATTTTAAGCCAGTACTTCAGGAAATCAAATCCAAATGGAGCAAGAAAGTGAAGCTTTCAAGTAGAAGTAAAAGGGACAGGTGATCAAGTCTTGGCGCAGAAATCATGGGCAAACATAATGCCACCTAAAGACCTATTAAGTATGGAAAGATGAAGCCAAACATTAAACCAGAAGCAAATATATTGTCCTTCGAATTTTGCTAGTTATTCACTTCTATTACTTGTAATAGTTTATATTAATCCCAGAGAGTTAATCTGGAATTAGAAATTTGTTTCTAAATATTCATGCATATTTAGAGTAATATTACAGTAAGTAAAAGCCTTCTGCTAGTTTCCCCTTATTTTGTAAAGCAGCCTTGTTGCTGATTAAAAAAGTAGAAAAATATATGACTAATGTTGCTTCATTTAAAAAGGTAATTAGTAAGTGATATGAGACAGAAATATGTACAGACAAGTAAAATATTCAAAAAAGAGGATGCAGAACTGAGACTCAAATATGAAGTTTCTCAAAGTCCTCCAATATGGAATACTGAATAAGTAATGGATTGCATCCACTATTTCAGAGGATTTAGGTTCAGCTTAATATTCAACATGAAGGTATCTTTCAGAGTTTCATCCCACTTCAATCCCCTATCCCTATGACAGTTTATTAGATTTAAGAACCATTCTGCTCTAATTATCCTTAATTTTCTCTCCCTCCTACTCACAATTACATTACTTGAAATATTTCCTTTTCCTAGATTCCTGCCTAAGCAGTGATAAATGAAGTGAGCATTAATTGTAAGTTGTAGCCCAACAGGAGCCAGTTTGGCCCGAAGTCAACCACCCTTGGCAAACCAAGGAAATATATAATCCTGACTGATTATTCCCAATACTTTTGTCATTTTCAGTACATATGTTTGAGTTTCAGCAGTTCATTTTCCCCCAAGGTTTCCTTCCCTAATATTATGAAATGGAGGAGCAAAGAGGTAGAGATGAAAGCTTGGATTATACTTGTTTGCAACAGTATGAAAACAACATCACACAGGATGTGAATGGAGTTCAGCCTGGCCTTCCTTCCTTCCTTCTTCCTT
>VXAB01006606.1:0-21398 GCA_013399175.1 Odontophorus gujanensis
AATAATAATAATAATAATGGAATTTATATCTAATTCACTGAAATAACTGTCTTCATTTATTTCCAAT
The DNA here is from genome assembly GCA_013399175.1 of Odontophorus gujanensis. Classification (NCBI taxonomy): domain Eukaryota; kingdom Metazoa; phylum Chordata; class Aves; order Galliformes; family Odontophoridae; genus Odontophorus; species Odontophorus gujanensis. The sequence continues at coordinate 68 of VXAB01006606.1, forward strand.
GCAGTGTATAAAAATATAAACTAAGGACAAAGTAATTTTTACTTATTTTTATCAAAATAATGTAGTTTTGTTTTTCTTCCTCAATTCACATGTAACTTCATGTTGTTACAGCTTCTGGTACTGTGATGGTGTTTTTAAGGAAGACATTTTCTAAATAATTCAAAATCATGCCATGCAGCAAACTGATATGAGGCAATCAAACACATTTTCCAAAGGTACAAATTTGCAAAAATTTCTTTCAGGACAATAGATATGCACTGATTTGCTTGTGCTGAAAAAGTGGTGGTATCACTTAAAGCTCTTTTGCATCCTTTCCTCCTCTGACTACTCTCCTATCCTCTCATCATCTCATCTTTACCCTCTAGACTTCCCTCCAGAAATATTTCAGAAATTTTCACAATGGTGATACAGATGTGACTTCAAAATGGGGTGGTGGAAAATAGAGAAAGAAAAAGATTAACTAAGTAAGTGAGTTAGCTCACAAAGCAACTATCTACAGTAACACAATACCTAACAGATTGTTTTCTAGCAAGATGCTATGACTAATGCAGTGAGACTGCATCAAGAAGATCAGTTTGCCCAACAGAGAAGCTAACACATTGATATGTAAGAAATAATTCCCTTTGAATTCAAATTTTAAGCTTGCAGCCACTCTCAGCATTTTTGAGTTTTCTGCTTTCTTTTTCACATAATTATTTTTGACAACTCCGTTCTTCCTACTCAGCCCAGTGCAATGCAGTGCTATAGAAAAAGCATTGCACTTATACCAAGAAAATGAGTAGTTGCATACTTACTTGTCATTCCAAACCCAGGATGCCCCAGATGTGAGATATTACAGAGAACAAAAGCGAAGTATTCACTCTTACAGAAATAAGCAACAAAACTAATACCCACTCCAGTGAGAGCAGTCTCTGGCCTGATACTGAAGTATTTCTCACTTCACAGCCCTCCCCACAGTTTCTCTCCTGTGCAACATGACCATCCCAGTCTGATCCATTTCACAGAATCATAGAATCATTTAGGCTGGAAAAGACCGCTAAGATCAGCTAGTCTAACCAAGGACCTGTTCCCACTGTGCCCACTATGTCATGTCCCTCAGTACTACACCTACTCATCTCTTGAACACCTCCAGGGACGGTGACTCCTCCACCTCCCTGAGCAGCCTGTTCCAATGCCTCACTCCTCCTTCTGTGAAGACATTTTTCCTAATATCCAACCTGAAGCCCCCCACCACAACCTAAGGCCATTCCCTCTAGTCCTATCACTGTTACCTGGAGAAGAGGCTGACTCCCACCTTGCCATAAACTCTTTTCAGGCAATTGTAGAGAGTAATAAGGTCTCCCCTGAGCCTTTTATATCCCAGACTAGGTAGTTCCTCCTTAGCAGTTTCTTCAGATGGTAAGACAGACTAAAAGCTATGTTACGTTTCAAGTAGTCCAACACAAGCCATGTCCATGCTTAAGTTATTACAGTACTAATTTGTACATGATAAGTTCCAGGCTCCAGTGTTATCTAACAATGTGGTAACACTCAAAAATCAGAGCGGACTATGAGAATCTGCCCTTGTAGGTTTACTGAAAGTTGGACCGCCAGTCTCTGAGGAGGAGGGATATAGATGCTAAGTGAAGCTCTGCAGAGCTTCAGGCTACATGACTTAGAGGCAACCTAAACACAGCGTCCCTAAGTTAATTATCTTTTATCGTCCTCCTCAGAGAACTGCCTTACCTATATCTGACACCACACATTTTATGTCAGCTTTACATCACCTTCCTGGAAGACAGCCTTGGAAGACAGATCCATGACTTCCTAACTGTCTGAGGCTGGAAGAGATTTTCAAGCCCTCTTCATTGACTTTCCTTTCAGTAATACTACCAAACATTTTCAAATCTGTAAATTCAGAAGATGAAAGAGACATAAGGCATTGCTTTAGCTATTGATTATTAGGTTTCTCTCTCCCACAGCTGACAGATTTGTTGTATACTAAATTGTATGAAAAAAAAGTAGTACACTTAGTGAGGGAGTGCAGGAATTAAGAAACAATACAATGAATAAAGATCAACTGCTTTAAGAACAACTGATGAGATCATTCACTTATGAAATAGTAGGCTTGACAGCAAGGATCAGATGTCCCTGAACTAGCTCCTGAAGTGCAACCATATCATGTAATTAATATCAGTCCTCAGAGAGGCTAACATTTCTCTTCGAGTCGCTTTTCCTTCTGCCATCAGTGAGTTTCCCTGCAGGCCTGAGGCAAAGCACAGCAGAACAACAGGGAGTGCAGTGCTATGCTATACAGGCTGCATTGTCTTCGGGAGCGCACTGCTAGCTGGTAGTGGGAAAGGCTACACAGAAACTGCTGGAGGGTCACATGGAAAGTAAAATAAAAATTAAAAATAAAAATGCCAGAGCTGTAGCAGTGGATATGCTAGCTATTATAATTTGGCACGGGAAACAGAGAACTTTCTAGAGCCATTTCCAGCCTTTACAGGAGNCCTACTCAGCCCAGTGCAATGCAGTGCTATAGAAAAAGCATTGCACTTATACCAAGAAAATGAGTAGTTGCATACTTACTTGTCATTCCAAACCCAGGATGCCCCAGATGTGAGATATTACAGAGAACAAAAGCGAAGTATTCACTCTTACAGAAATAAGCAACAAAACTAATACCCACTCCAGTGAGAGCAGTCTCTGGCCTGATACTGAAGTATTTCTCACTTCACAGCCCTCCCCACAGTTTCTCTCCTGTGCAACATGACCATCCCAGTCTGATCCATTTCACAGAATCATAGAATCATTTAGGCTGGAAAAGACCGCTAAGATCAGCTAGTCTAACCAAGGACCTGTTCCCACTGTGCCCACTATGTCATGTCCCTCAGTACTACACCTACTCATCTCTTGAACACCTCCAGGGACGGTGACTCCTCCACCTCCCTGAGCAGCCTGTTCCAATGCCTCACTCCTCCTTCTGTGAAGACATTTTTCCTAATATCCAACCTGAAGCCCCCCACCACAACCTAAGGCCATTCCCTCTAGTCCTATCACTGTTACCTGGAGAAGAGGCTGACTCCCACCTTGCCATAAACTCTTTTCAGGCAATTGTAGAGAGTAATAAGGTCTCCCCTGAGCCTTTTATATCCCAGACTAGGTAGTTCCTCCTTAGCAGTTTCTTCAGATGGTAAGACAGACTAAAAGCTATGTTACGTTTCAAGTAGTCCAACACAAGCCATGTCCATGCTTAAGTTATTACAGTACTAATTTGTACATGATAAGTTCCAGGCTCCAGTGTTATCTAACAATGTGGTAACACTCAAAAATCAGAGCGGACTATGAGAATCTGCCCTTGTAGGTTTACTGAAAGTTGGACCGCCAGTCTCTGAGGAGGAGGGATATAGATGCTAAGTGAAGCTCTGCAGAGCTTCAGGCTACATGACTTAGAGGCAACCTAAACACAGCGTCCCTAAGTTAATTATCTTTTATCGTCCTCCTCAGAGAACTGCCTTACCTATATCTGACACCACACATTTTATGTCAGCTTTACATCACCTTCCTGGAAGACAGCCTTGGAAGACAGATCCATGACTTCCTAACTGTCTGAGGCTGGAAGAGATTTTCAAGCCCTCTTCATTGACTTTCCTTTCAGTAATACTACCAAACATTTTCAAATCTGTAAATTCAGAAGATGAAAGAGACATAAGGCATTGCTTTAGCTATTGATTATTAGGTTTCTCTCTCCCACAGCTGACAGATTTGTTGTATACTAAATTGTATGAAAAAAAAGTAGTACACTTAGTGAGGGAGTGCAGGAATTAAGAAACAATACAATGAATAAAGATCAACTGCTTTAAGAACAACTGATGAGATCATTCACTTATGAAATAGTAGGCTTGACAGCAAGGATCAGATGTCCCTGAACTAGCTCCTGAAGTGTAACCATATCATGTAATTAATATCAGTCCTCAGAGAGGCTAACATTTCTCTTCGAGTCGCTTTTCCTTCTGCCATCAGTGAGTTTCCCTGCAGGCCTGAGGCAAAGCACAGCAGAACAACAGGGAGTGCAGTGCTATGCTATACAGGCTGCATTGTCTTCGGGAGCGCACTGCTAGCTGGTAGTGGGAAAGGCTACACAGAAACTGCTGGAGGGTCACATGGAAAGTAAAATAAAAATTAAAAATAAAAATGCCAGAGCTGTAGCAGTGGATATGCTAGCTATTATAATTTGGCACGGGAAACAGAGAACTTTCTAGAGCCATTTCCAGCCTTTACAGGAGACACTGCTCCCTGTTATACAGCAGCAGGGCTGAGCAGGCTAGTCATGCCCGCCCACACTATTCATGGCAATCTGGCCTGGTTTATCCTGAAGGGAGGGGCAAAAAGAAGCGTCTCAAACAGCTCTTCCAAAATAGAAAAAATGCCAACCAAAAACAGCAAAAGTAATTAAAACCTAAGGCCAGCTTAAAAACCATGTTGAAAGTCATACAGCTGCAGCCTTCAAAGGCTTGCTTTCTTCTGGAGAGGGGTGGAGAAGAGAGCTTTGATTTAAATACCACCACCACCACCACCACAATGGATCATTTGATCTTTTGGTTCCTCCTGTTTTATTTTAATTAATGTTTCTAAGTACTGATTCAAAGTCAATCCAGCTTTATTAAAGGTTCATTGCAGGATTAAGAAAGATTTGAAATCGAGCCCAACACAGTCAGCAGAGGCAAGTTCAAAATGGCCAGTCAGCACATAAAAAGAGTATCATGCTGGTCGTTTTTGGAGCAGTCAGCCAATAAAATCAGGTAGCGTTTCTAAACACCACTGTTTTTTCCTCAGCAATTGAAATGTTTAAACTCCCAGCTAACAGGTCCTTGTGGCACTTGTGAAACATTCCTTTTTGTTTTCTGAGAGATCTTTTATTCACTGACAGTTAGTGCTAAGCAGGTTCTTAGCATACATTAAGTACGCAATCATTACCCAAATCAAATGCAACAATTTATCTGTGAACTAATACCATTTGTTTCCACTCTTCTTTTAGTTCAGCAGGCTCAGAAACAGTGAGACTTCCTAGTAAAAGGGTGTGTTTGAGCTCTATCATTATATAGGCTGCATTTTCCTCTGTACAAGTATGGCACACATAGGACAGAAAAAGGAAGGCTTGTGAAGATGAAGATCTTATTTTAATTCTCTCAGAAGCAGTAGCATTTCTAGCATTTCCAGATAAGTTGCATATAGCCAACAGCCCTTCTTGGTGGTATTATAGCCGCATCTGGGAATTTGTTAGTGTTTAATATGGAGTAGGCACCAACAAACTGATTTCACACTGGATTAGAAGAACCAAAAATCTGAGATCCATTCCAAAAATACCTTGTGCTTTGATTGCTTATTTCCCACATCCAGTCAGTGATTCCTGCTTCTGCAGGTTTTAGAGAAGACAACAGAGAAGTACAGTATAACTACACATGAGGTATGACACCTCGGAAACCATCATTCTGGAGTGTGTCCAGAGAAGGGCAGCAAAGCCAGTGAAAGGTCTGGAGCACAAGTGTTATGAGGAACAGCTGAGGAAGCTAAGATTATTTAGTCTGGGGAAGAGGAGGCTTAGGGGAAACCTTGCACTCTACAATTGCTTGGAAGAAGGTTGTGGCAAGGTGGGGGGTCAGCCTTTTCTCCCAGGTAATAATGTTAGGATGAAAGGGAAAGGCCTTAAATTGTGTTGTGGGAGGTTCAAGCTGGATATCAGGAAAAACTTCTCAGAAACAGGGGTGAGGCATTGGAGAAGGCTGCTGAGGGAGGTGGTGGAGTCACTGTCCCCAGAGGCATTCAAGAAATATGTAGATGTGGTAATGAAGGACATGATGTTGATAGGTCAGTGGTTGCACTAGATCATCTTAGTGGTCTTTTTCAATCTCAGTGATTATATGATTCTCTCTTGCATAAGCCTTTCCACAACTCTTTCAGTGGACTGTCCTGTGAAAGGTCTGGATCTGATCATGTGGGAGCCAAGGCATCAGTAGGAAGAAGGGAATTTCAAAACTGTGCGGGCAGTGCTGCTGTTACTCAGCAGGCCCAGGATCAAGCAGTATGGTTCCTCATTCCTCTGCTTCAATCAGCACAGCTAGTCTCCTCTTCTTCAAATGGAGAATAGCTCACAGCTGCAGATACATTACCGTAATTCCCTCTCCCCTGTGACCGTGTCTACACAGGGAATCAGGGGCTTCCATTGCCAAAGCCAAGAAGTACTTACAGAAATGCATTTCAATTCTGAGTCCTGCAGGCATGCTCTTGTTACTTTTGTCCACTTAACTAGAAAATAATGTCAGGCCCAGCCGATGTAAGTCAGCCCAGGAGCAGTGAACCTAAGGAAACTTTTCCAATTTGCCTCAGTGAGGATCTGGCCTGAGGGATTCATAATGGATGGAGAAGTCGAGTCAAGGAGAGGCTGCAGCAGCTCAAAATGTCTGCATTTAGCCCCCACTTCGACAGTTTAGACAGCTTCTGCCACATGGTATGAGCAGCTGGACATCTTTTTTCAAATCCATATTGAATTCCCTAAAGCTGTACCGAAATTAGAAGAGATCAATATATTGTTCTGCTTCAGATTCAAATTGTAAAGAAGAAGGAAGATGCTGCTGTAGCTTAAGAAAAATCAAATAACTAATTATAGAATTTATAGACTGAGGAAGCCAAGAAAATATGCCTACTAAAAACATTTTATTACAGGTTATTGTTGGTGATGTAAACAAATTCATCTCTGGTTACAACAGCTTTTTTATTCAATTGAATTAAAAGAATTGTGCAGACTAAAAGAGTTGTAACTCAGATACTGCCACCAATAGACAGAGGTACTATGAGTAAGTCAAAACACTTGAACATGATTCAGATCATTTTTAATGTTAATGTCTGAATTTTCTCTTTCAACATAGAAATAAATCAATTTCAAATCAGTATTGTAACTATAGATGTAAGATAAGGTCTTCTAGATCCTGACTGGATTTTTTTCTTGTCTTCCCCATTCCACGCAAAAGAATGTCTTCCTGAACACAGCTTAGTGCTAGAAATTTAAGTATTCCTAAAATACATCATTATTTTAAGATAGAGCATAGAGAACAGAATACAGAAAGGGATCACACCATCAGATCATTTTAACAATTTTGTTAAGACTTCTTAAATTGTGTGAGTGCATGTGGTAATTAAGTAGAAAGATTCAACATAAATGTAGTATCTGAGACTATACTCTAGATTCCAGTCTTAAGAATATGTTTTCAGGTTCCTCAGGTTGAAACTTCAATCCTGTTAAAGGCAGTGTTGTAAAGAAGTGCCCCTCTGGATTTTGTTTACTGCCTTGATTAAGGTTTTGCTTGGTTGGGGATATAGATATTTCTAAGAATTTATACAATTTTTGCTAATCTTTATTAATGTGCCACACTTCAAAATGAGCATCTACACATAACTTCAATTCCTCTCGATTGATTACATCAGATATAGGAACTTGGTCCCTTAACCATAGAGATGAAAGTTTCCATATGATCTCCTGAGAGTATAAAACAAATTCGGACTTATGGATGGCCCATACCCTAAAAATCCAGAGAACTCTACAGCACCAAAACAAGATTATGAGAATCTCATTTTCTCTCTTTTGTACCTTTTAAATTTTTAAAGTGATATCTCTTCTCTTGAACAGAAAAATCTCTAGAAATAAACATAGAAAAATACATTTTCAGTAAAAGAGGCTGAATTTCACAATCAGATGTGACCACAGTGATATTTATTTTCAGGAAGGTAACTATAATTCTGAAACTATGTCAGTAAATAAACTGCAGGTATTTCTTGCTAAGAAATAACTCACTAAAAAGTAAATTATATTCTGCATTATTTTTGTAGGGTACATGTACCTTTAATAGTATCCCTGTGTGGGGTCTTAAGGTCCGCGTATGTTTGTCTGACAGAACTTAGTACTGTATGTACTGCAGTATTTATCTGCTATGCAAGAGATTCCTAGACCTGCCATTGTTGGTGTGTTTTTGAAAGGTATAACTGTCTAATCATCAGGGAATGAGAAGCCATGTTACCTACTTGACAAAGCTTCAAGGACAACATGCATGGTATGTTCCAAATTAAACTCTAAAAAAATCCCATAATCAAACTGAACATGAGACATGCCCAAGGACAGCAAAACAAAAGGCTGCATTGCAGAAACTGATAGGAAAAAAAAGGGAAAAAAGTAATGGAAAACTGTATAAGTGAGTCCTCATGAGAAAAAGAAGGCAAACCAAACTGGTAGAAGAAGAGAAAGGTAAGGAATCCAAGGACATTAGAAGGTAAAGAAAGGTAGGTTTCTGTCTTTTTTTGTTGTTTTTTTTTTAATTAATTACATATGTAAAACCACCCGGTATCTCCTGCTACAAACTGACCAATCAGCTGCACCTCTGAACTCTTCCTACCCAATTTAGAAAATTCTTTTATGAGAAAATGTACATCCTACTCACCAAAATGAGAACAATTCACATACGTTGTTTTGTTTCTAAGTTTGTGTTGCTAGAAAAGCCTTTTAACTGAGAACACATCAGTTCTTATTTTACCTTATTTATTTAACCTAGATATGCAACTAACAATAGTCTAGACCATAGTCTTAATCTATGCAATAGTATGAATTTCCAAGGATATAAACTCCAGTGATGTAATAACACTGAATCAATGGATTACATTGCCTAATCAATGTAAACACGATATCAAAACTCTTCTCATTTTGATAGAAGGCATGGATCTAATAATGTAAGAAGACAGGAACTGCAAAAACAGGGAGGACAGGACAAGGAGTTCGCCAGTATCGTGGCACAACAGGGAAGGATGGACTACTGGAGAGGAAGGAAATATTTCACATTGTCTCTTGACTACTTCTGCTGACCGGATGCACACTGTGTGCAGTACGCTGTTTGAGCACGTGACAGTTTAATTTCCTCCACAAGGAATCTAACCTGTACATACCAAACAGATCTGCACTGCAAACAAACCATGGTAAGAGGAGATTCATGGGACAGTCACTTGGTATGTACTTTCCTGGTCCAGACTAAAACATCAGCATAAATGTACCCCTCGTTTCCTGAACAACATCAACAGAGCAAACAGGAAAGGGACAAAAGGGCTTGAGACTTACAAGAAATGAGTCAGAGCTGGACACCACCAGTGCAGAGTCTGAACCGAAAGTGAAAAGTACCATAACCCAGTAACTACAGACCATGCAGCTCTCATTTCTCTGGTGACTCTTCAAAACAAGAAAACATCTTGCTTCCTATCATAAGTGAGGACAAATCAGTGCTTGTAGGGGATTACACTTTGACTGTATCTTGTTGATGCATCTGTTGAACTCCATCTGAGGGAATTTTGAAAAAAATAAAAAATAAACAAAGATGATCAAGAAAAGCACCGTTAGAGTAACTACAACCAAAAACTGTTCTGTATGTCATTTGACAACAAAAATCTATTTGTAGGTGTGCTGAGTGCTGTGTGAATATCAGAGGTCAGTGGTAATGTGGCTAAACACAGCTGTTTTTCAATTCCAAGAGTGTGTGTCTAACCAGAGAAATCAAAACCAAGAGTATGAAGAATCCACCTTCAAAAGGAAGATGTGTGGGCAGGGGTCAGGTGTCTTTGATGCTGGCCAGCTAAGCCACAGGAACATGCAACATCCTGCTTCCTTCATGTCAGAGAAGTCAAACAGCTAGAGATCATCTCTCTGATCCCATCTCCAAGACTTCCAGCCAATTAACTTTCCATACAGGCTTTCTTCTCTTATGAGACTGCTCCAAGCACCTTGCTGTGCCTGGCCATCTGTGTATCTGCTTGCACCATCCCCCCCCCACCTCATGCTTTTGTTGTTTTCTCTCTCTCCATCCCAATATTCTATCAAACAAACAGAAACATAGTGAGCCCAGTACTTCAGCCCACACAAAGCAAAGTCCCAAACAAACCTTTGATTTAGAGACTAATGCCATGCCAGATGGCAACGTAAGTATTTACACTAAAGGTAATCTGTGCTCACTCATTTCTGTGCATCCAAGCCCTCGTGCTGATGTAGAAGGTGTTGAATAATCACAGGCATAACTTTACTGTATTTATTGTAGCCCCTACAGTTTAGGCTGCGTGGTACTAAGGAAGGAACTCCAACAGGGAGTTCCTGGCAAATTCTATCTGCATTCAAAGCAGTCACTCATTACGTGGATGTATATGTGTACATACACATACACACACAACCTGAAGCATTCTTTGACATTAATCCTCTACAACAGTACCATACCTCAGTCTCCCAAAGGCCACAGGGCAGTAAATTTAGTAATATTTGTCAAGTACATAGAAATGTTATTATCAGCAGTGGAGCCCACACGGAAATAATTATTTACCCAGAACAGGCTTGGCTCTGAACACACAGCAAACAAAGTACATGGAACACCAAAGGCTAGTGATAAAAGTGGTAAAGAAAGTGGTCATTTTCTCACAACCTTGTACATTGAGCACAAATCAGAGGGGAAAAATATTACATTGCTATTAATTGAAGCTTACTTCATAATGCATTGCGCTTTAATTGAATAAAGACTTGGTTATTAAATTTTCAAACTTCCTATCCAATTTTATTTTACCAATACAGTTTTACATGCAATACAAGTAATACTTCAACATATTTCGAAAATTCATCCTACTCCATTAGTAATTTGTTGTGTTTCACACTCAGGCTGCCAATTCCTTGTTCAAAACTCAAGGACAGCCTTCTTCAGGAAAGTCCTGCAAGTGCCAGATTGTCATATTCCATTTTCATCCAATCATATATTTGCATAATTAAGACTGAATGTAGCCAATCATCCGGTAAGCTCAAGGATGATTTGAGAGCTTAATGAAGGTTAGAAAGAGTAAGAAAATTGCAGTGTTTGAGGGAAAATAAGAAGGTAGGGAAAGAGTGCCTGGAACTGTGGGTCTGCCACTCGAGATGCTTGTCACTAGTGCATATGCTGTAAAAAAAAAATCGGTAAACACTGTTGAACTAGAAATTCCTCCTGATATGCTCCAGTGAAGCCAGAAACAATTGTTGGCACCACTCACACAGAGAATGTGAACATCTCTTCAGTGCTTCAAGTTGGCTGCATCTAGTAGCTCTGGCCTTCAGAGACATAGAAGTGAGTGCAGTCTAGCAGATCAACAGGACACTTTGTTACAAGAAAGATTCATTTCTGTTCTGATATGGAACTATTACAGGATTTATGAAATGGATTTGAGGAAGCTCTGGGAAGGGCATGGAGTGGAATAATTTCTAGGAAGTTCCAAAGCCTGAGTGCAAAATACAGTTAAGGAAAAGATAGTTTCACTACCATTTTCTTTCCCAGCTAGTTGTTCATGATTTAGGCAGTGCTTTATAGAGGCAGAATTCTGACTTCCTAAACAGCAATTCTACAACATCCAAACCTGTTCACTTGCGTGAACAACTATAATTGATAAAACTATGAAGCATTGTACTTTTTTCTTTTTATGTAGTCAGGCATCAGGCACAATGAGCTTGTTGAAACCAAAATGTATTGCCTTCCAGCACAGCTGCTCCAAGAAAAAAAAACATCTGTTCTCATTTTATATAGTCAGATAAAGTATAAACTCATATTTTATGTTTTGAACAGAAAGTACAAAAGGTTAAACAACTAAGATTAGTGAGCAGAAACTTACATTGCAACAAGTAAACCACAGTATGGTTCAGTGTCAAGCCTGGGTGGACATTTCAAAGACTTTTTCCTTGACCTAATTAGACACTAATTTCTTTTTTTTTTTTTTTTTTTTTTCAGTCTTCTACCAGAATGAATCTTCAACAGAATAAAAGGACGAGGCAATTGTGGAACAAAATGCAGAGATTCCCACACTGGAGTCTTCATTGTTAGCAACTTAGAGAATACATCTTAAATAATGAACCACAGAAGATACCATAGAAGAAAATAACAAAATAAGCAAAATTAAATGATATTCACTCCAAAAATATAAAGGATCTCAAACAAAGAGCAGAAAAACATCTAGCTTGTAATCAATCTCTTGTTTATTAGACCTTGATTCCGAGGACTGAAAGGCAGCAAACAGGATGTTAGATTTTTTTAAACAGGTTTCAGAAGGGAACTCTGGCCACATCTGTGTCAGGCAAGTTGATAGAAACCGAAATAAAGAGCAGAATTAGTGGATATGTGGATAAAGATATACTTGGGAAAAAAATAACTGAACTTCCCACATGACCTGTCTGGCAAGTGCATGCAAGATCCATGGAGTCAACACGCATATCCAGCTGATGTCAGCTACCTGGCTTCCTAACGGATATTTTGTTGTTGTTTGATTTGTTTTTGAGGGTGGGTTTTTGTTTTTTTTTTTAAGTTTTGTTTTTAAGAAAGTCCTTCTGTAGTACCTTTTCAGTAAACTGATTAGTCATGACATTTCATGACAACTGTTTGTTTAAAAACCAGGAAACAAAGTAGTGTAAAAACAGAACAGATCGAGATTAATGAAATCTAGAAAAATCTGTATTGGGAACGTGCTAATCAATATAGTAATTACCAACAGAAAGGACATAAGCAGAGAGTTGAGAACTTCTGTTGACAGCATGAACTGATACTGATACTGAGTAGGAATCACAGATAATGATAGTGAAAATCTGTAGAGGTGCTTTGCAGACTGGATAATGAAAAAGCAGATGAAATTCAGTATAGATTTATGAAGAACAATACACAAGGGGAAGAAGTTAACTTTATATACAAAATGAGGAGATCTCAGCTGACCCTTAACATTCAGGATAAAGACCATAGGAATGAAATATATGAAGTGTTTCTGATCATTAGTAATGCAGATGAGAACAACAGAGAATATTGTTATGCCCCTGTAAGGAATCAGGGTTCCCTTACAAATTAAGATGTGTCATTTTGGCTCTCCTTTTTAAAAAGGCCATGGAAGAACTGAATAAGCTCATGAAAAGGATAATTAGAAGTGTGGACAAGCTTCAGTAGAGATGATGATTACATGAAGTAGCTCTCTTTCATCTGGCTAGGAGGAGAAACCCTGGGTAATTAAGATAAGGGTTTGTAAAGCAACAGCCGAAATATAGAAGGCAGAGATCAACCAGTCACTCCTTTTACTGTAAGAATAAATTGCCATTATAAAGCTTTGCAGGAATAGGCTTCAGAACAGGCAGTGTGTTACCTAGGTGGTGTTCACTGGGGGAATTCCTTGCAAGAGAAATTTGTAGATGCAAAGTTTATCTGTTTTGAAGAGAGCAGTAGTCAAGTTCATACAGGAGAAATCTCTCAATCACATTCTGTCCAGAAAACCAATCTTTTTCAAAATATTCAGCGAGTAAAGTCCACATTCCCGTACCTCTGTCAGCCAATTTGGAGCTTGATAATGCATTGGTATGTATGAGAGGTTTCTTCAGAGAGCGCCACCAGCCAAAAACAGTGCCTTTATTGTGCAACAGGATTACTGGGAGATTCTGATATACGCCGCTTTAGGAACAAGGCAAAAGCATTAAAAAAAATCCAGATTTGTGATAAAGTTGAATAAATGAATGAGCTCTAGGAATGCTAAAGTTGTCTAGGAGATCAAGAGAAGATGGGACAAGTCCCTGGAAAAGTACTGCTATACGAATGTACTATCCTTGTATTCTTGACAGTAGATATCTATTGCCAGCCACAGAAAATTGAGCTATTGCCAACTTTGGTCTGACTTGCTACCACTCTTTTGTTTGATTTGACCTCTGTTTTTATGACTCTACCTGTTTGCATGATGCCAAGGCTAAACTTGCATTCCTCTGTTCCTGGAGATTTGACTCCTTGGGCTCATGGCCAGGTTAGAGAAAATACAGCTGCTGGATTTGAAAGCTGTTCTGAAGAAAATTAGAAGCCTCAGCAGTGACAGCTCCTTCTTCCCTTAGGAATTGCCATTATCTGTGACTGTTGCCCTTCACCCCTGCCTGAGCTACACTGCAGCTGTGTTATAACCATGTTTGTGCATGGCCAGGTATCCCATTCATTGGGACCCCTGACCCACAGCCTGGCTGCCCGAAGCACCCAGAAATGGCCTTGTCAACACAGCCTCACCTAGTCATCACCAGCCCAAAGCTCTCTGTGGTTCTCAGCTATGGACCTGTTCTGCTTCTGTTGTTGGAGGGTGATGAGGCTGCACCCAGCCAGGGAGGGCACAGCCTGTTGGATACACACCATCCCATCCCTGCCAGCAGCCCGCAGCCCATATGCTTCCCTGACACAGTACATCAATGCATACTTTCAATCAGTACCTTCTGTCAGTATCCATCCTGGATCTGAAGACACCAATAAAACATGAGCAATCTGAACAACCAGGATGCCTGCAACAGAGTCTTCTCTCTTCAAAAGAAAAATATATCCTAGCACATTTTCATAGATCAGAAGACCTTCACTTCTTTATAATGATTTACACTGCAGAGTGTCATTGATTGCATAATACAGCATTTCCTTTTAGCACTGACAACTAAAATGTAAAGCATTTCATCACAGGAAACTCCTGTCCAAAGTTAGTATACTGGAAAAGAAGAAAAGAAGACTAAGTTCAAGTTACTGTCTGTGCTTTTAACACAATGTTCCTCATTCCTGTCTCCAGAAGAAATACTGTGAGAAATAACCCAAACTGTCTGCTCTAGTAGAGTAACGAAAGTCTTCTAATACTGTCTTAAATAACATCTTATCTTAAAACCAGAGCTCCCACAAAATAAGACAAAATAGAAAGAAGAGCAGCAAGTTTTATGAAAGACATTAGTTCCAAATGGTCTCTACTCCTAAACCTTTCACCTGTCTTTCTTTCCCCACATTTTGCTCATTATCTGCTATCGTACATAATGATTATGGCTTTGCCCAAAATGTAATGATACTTTTCACGCTCTGGAGTAACAGGCTCACTGATGTTCTTCTAAAGTTAATGAAGATTTTGCTGATGACCTATTGGCTTCAGAATAAAACAAAAACAAAAACAAAAAACAAAAAACCAACTCTTTTCTCTCTTGGTGAAATATTTTGTTAACATTGAGTCAATGGGTCTAAAGTTCAAGCAGATTATTTTCCTGTACAGGCAGTTTAAAATATTAATTCTATGAAGTCTCCACATTGTAAAATTAAAAAAATTAAATAAAGAATATGAACACTTTCCACTTCACTCAGATTTATTTCCCATTAAAGGAACAGAATAATTATTGTGCACCATAAAGAAGAGAACTGGAGAAAAAGGCGAAAATTAGAATAGTCTGAGTTTACATCAGAATGAACCTCACCTGAGTTCTAGCACAACTGAAATGAGACTTCACATAAAGCTTTCTGAATTAAGCATGTGTGTCTAATTATGGTGAGTTCTACAAAAAAAAAAAAAACTCACAAAAAAAAAAAAAAGATAGGAAGATAGGTTTGTATCAGCAGACTTTACTCTCCTTCATGAATTATAACAGACCAAAATTATCTGGGCTCAGGAAAGCCTGATAGTGATAACCCAGATCAGGTATGTATCTTTCTATGGCTACATTTAGGTGCTGGTTTATCTGCAGTAGCAAATTCTAGGGAAGGTAGGACTCCTGTCTCGCTCCACTGTGTAAAATGTGGTTCTTCCCATCACCTCACCTTTTGAGTTGAAATGAGAAAGATAGGCTCTACCTCATGTGAGCATACCTATAAAAGGTATTTAGCAACTAAGCTTACCTTGTCATCTACCAGTACAGATAAATTCAGATACCTGACTTCTCATTTAGAATGCCAAATATAAAGATTATGGCCTATAATAGTCTCTCTCAGCTACACCATGTATCAACAAGACTGAAGATTTCTTTCTAAAGAAGCCCTGGAGCATCTTGGCTGTTTTACATAGGGGCTGATTTCTTCACGTGTAACTGAAATACCATACTAATTAATGGACTACAAGAGAAAAATTTTATATTCCCCCAACTTCTGAAGGATTCCAGCAGTTTCTGAATTTTATTAACTACAAGTTCAGAGATGCTGGAAGATTCCAGAAATGTTTTTATGCATTTCCCCTTGAACCTCTCCGGCCAGACTTTCTCACAGTTCTTGAAATGAAGACCTTGATTATTTAGATTAAATTGGAACACTGTGTTTGTGCCCATAAAGTTTAATACTAAACATTAAAAAGTCACATCAATATTACTGGTATGAGAAGATGGATCTCCAACTTAACTCTGCTGTATTACAGAGCAAGTAATTTACCTCAAAATCCAGAAAAAATATTGCTATGTAAATTCAAACAAGCTATTGCAATGTAAAAGCAATGAGGACAGAACATGCTGATGTATGCTTGGTAAGGCCAGCAGTCACTGACTCTTTTTTCCACTGAGTATTCAGAGAAGTTACTGTGGTGCAAATATGACCAGTGCCAGCCGCAAAGTCAAGCTCCCTTACTGAGGCTTGACCAAACACAGCAAAGAATGGTGAGCAAACTTGCACAAAGCTATATCTGTTCATAAATTTTCCACCCTTTCAGTTGGGGAATGTTTGTGTGTACACAGGACCTTTGAATATGAAATAAGAGTTCCCAGCTACATGGAGTTGATGGACAGGCTGGTTCCATTTTAGTTGCAAATGTTCTCAGCAGCTCCTGGCTTTTGAGCACTGTAGCCTGAAGTCAAATTAGCTGTTCAAAGAGAAAGTAACTGCACATTCATGTTCAGCTACAAAGGTCACATGCTTGGGATGAAGAGATCCAAGAAAACAGCTGAACAAGAGGGTAGAAGTTGGACACAAAGATATTACAAATGTTTTCCTTTCAATTTCATGTAGATACTTGCTTGTTTTTGTGACTAAAAGCACTTCTAGCTGAAAAACTTAAAGATTCTAAAAATAAAATAAGATTATTGGAAGTTCCTTCGCATACTAATGGAACATTTCCCTCACATTTCCCCAGTGTCTTTATAGAGAAGTAATTTTTCTTCTCACTTAAATAAAATGCTGACCAGAGAAAGATAGAAATTAAACAGTCAATTGTAAAAAAAAAATAAAATAATTTAAGAATGATTTCATGATCTCTCCACCACCATCAGTTCTTCTTACCAACTATCATCACTGATGGTGCTTGGATGATATCTGTGATCACAATTTGGTCTTATATTATAGAAATTGAAACTCCAAGAAGTTGTAAAGGCACTCTGAAAAGTCAAGTTTTTAAACTTATATAAATACTAATTTACCTTGACAGGTTAATAAATTGTCAGCAATCACATTATTGCCCTGAAGATACTGAAAATTCTAGGAATCAGTGTGGACATTCATGCAGCTTAAATACAGGAGGATTTAAAAATGTTAGCATTTGCTGATTCTTGTAGTGACTTTTTCATTGAAATGGACAAATGGATGCCTTTCAATGTCACTTAACAGGGGTTGAACTAAACCTTAAATTAAACAGGCCATTTAACTTTCAAGAATCACTGAAACATACAGACACACATCCCAAAAGAAATCAAAACACATTAAAGTATTTTGGGACATTTTTACAAGGTATAAGACATACCTACTGCATAGTGAGAAGGAAACGAAAAGCAACTGGATAAGAAAGAATTGTTTGCTTCGAGAGTAACACTGGAATTCTTCACACTGCCTTCATTCCAAAGTAATCATGAGCACTCAATTGCTGTATCTCCAAAGACCTACATTTTCAGCTTACATCATGGTTTTGGCTGGGACTGAGTTAATTTTCTTCACATAGGCTTGTATGAAATTGTGCTTTGGATCACTGATGAAATTAGTTGTGGTGGTGATAGTACGTTGATGTTTTAGTTGTTGTAGGGCAGTGGCTGCACAGATCAAAGGACTTTTCTGCTTCACATGCTGCCTTGCCAGTGAGGGGACTAGGGATGGACAAGGATTTTGAAGGGTCCACAGCCAGCCCACCCACCCATACTGGCCAGAGGCATAACCTATACCAAATGCTCAGCAATTAAAGTTGAGGTAAAGAGAGAGGGACATTTGGAGCAATGGTGTTCGTCTTCCCAAGAAAACATGGCACACGACAAACTCTGCATTCCTGGAAATTGCTGAACATCTGCCTGCTGATGGAAGTGGCATATTAATTCCTTGTTTTGCTTTTCTTGTATGCACAGCTTTTTCTTTACCTAGTAAACTCCATTTTGACCCATGAGCTCTTGTACTTTTACCTTTCTGATTCTCTCCCCCATTCCGTTTGTGGAGAATAAGTGAATGACTCTGTAATGCTGAGCTGCCTGCTAGGGTTAAACCACAACAGCCTATGACACTGATTTTTAACCTTGATCCATAAATGAGCCCTACTGGAAGCATGTTCATGCATGTGCAAGCATGGTTTGGATTTAATCAGTGGTGAAAAATTGTGGCAGAAATGATATTTCCACACAGTCATAAACTGGTATTAGGGATTATACAGGCACTGTAGAGGTAGTTCAATACTATTATTTGAAACACAAGTAAACAGACATCATAATGAACTTCCCCATATAAAAATGCCTCATTTGAAAGGCTTAATGCTGTGTAAAACTCCCAGATTTAAAAAATAACATGCAGCAGAAAGTTACTCTGTAGAGGTGGTTACTCCCAGGACCTAAAAGATACAGAAGGCAAATCAGTACTCAGCTATAGCATACATTGCCCCAGAACTTGTTTCCCAATTGACTAGAAATGGGATTTTTTTTTAGGTTCCAGTCCATCAAGTCGGACTTTCTTCAGCATGAAGACTTAACAAAAAAAAAAAAAAAAAGAATTGAATTACCTGTGAAAATTCAGTTCCACCAGCCATTGCCTTCTATGTGAGTCCTCAATTAGATCTTAAGATGATATGCTTAATTTTTGAACACATTTAAAATTCAGCCCATGTATATTTTGAACACATTTATATTCAGCCCAATCTCTCTTCATTATACTGTGCTGATAAAGGAAAAAATGTTACAGCTTCAGACACAGACCCTCACTGTATAGGTTCCTTAGCTAGACTTGAGGTCACCTCATGTCATCTTAAAAGGGGCATTAAACAGGCCACATCATGGTGAAGACAGAGCCAGACAAGACAGGAAGATAAAGCATACTAGCTTGAAATTCATCAATTTTATAGAGGGAAATGACTGAAGTGAAAGGGAACAAATCGCAAAGGAGGAAAAGCCATCTGTTCAACTTAAAAACTAGGGAATGGGAGGGAAAAATAGTACCCAGATGGAAAAATGTAAAGTTTCCCCAGACAAAAAAAAAAAAAAAAAAAACCATGAGGAAAAAGGAAAAAGAGAAAGGAAGAGGGGTAAGTATTTTGAATGAGAATGTTACCCAAAGATATGCTTTCCACCTATAAAAATAAAACCTAAAGTCCTAGCGGTGACAGTACATACGACAAACTGCAAACATTACTTGAAAGACAGTGAATATAATATTATAAAGAAAACACTAGCTAGTGGAAAAAAAGTGTTCAGAGGAAAAAGGCAAGTTGAGAACACACTTCTAGATGAGAACTTTTCTTCCAGTTCCCACGTGAAAGTGGATGTGCAAAAGTTAGAACAGAGGAGGAGAAGAGACACTAGCAAATCTGCCATTTTCACAGAAGGTACTGAAGAATAAAGGAAATTAAATGATTGCTAAAAGCAGCAATTAACACAAACAAGAGAATTATTTTTAAAAGAATATAAATGTCAGAAGGAAGTAGACTTCATAGGTGTCAGGGTCAAACAGTATTATGAATTTCCTGGCTTCTTTTAAATAAATGGTTATTTTAAAGCTTTGCTGCTAACTGTTCCTGTGCTGCAGCCCTTCTGCATACCAAATTTGTCAGACACCAGGAAGACGATTAGTCTTAAAAAAAACTGTTACACCATCCCTTGTAATTTTTGTTTCCGTGGTCATAACAATGATGCCTTATTGCAAGCTGAGAGAAGAGCAACCCAGTGAATATAAAGTATTCATCACCTGACTAGTGGCTATGGTGCTGCCCTCAGGAGTAATAAACAAGAGACACAGAAGCAGCGATTTCTACAAGATCAGCCTATATGTGTTGCACAGAAACACCATCCAGTGCTTGTTCTGTTACACTCCATGTACCTTTCTGATTCCATATCCTTGCTAAGTATATTGCTGCTGCAAAATTGAAACATGGTAAAGAAGAATAAAAGGGAAAATACTAGAGATAAACCAAAATTTAAAATGGAAGCAGAAAACCTCTTGTAACAGAACTGCCATTTAAACTTTCTTTCAATGCTCAGCTTTCAGTCCTGGTGAGAAAGTAAAGGACACACGGAAGTCCTCCTCAAACTCACTCATGTCTGAATCACAAAAAATCTTCATGAAGAATATGAGGCCAGTTTACACTGGTCATCAGTAACCATGGATGATAAGAGAACCGGTCTATACATAAATTCTTTTTGAAGCCCAGCTACCTCATTTAAAGATTTGTTTTGTCAACAGGCTTCAAAAGGAATGTTGAGTATAGCCAAGGTTTTATCCTTCCTGTAAATATATATATATGTATTCCTTTTACAAGTATATAAATTAATCTGAAATTAAGAACCTAGGAGATGATTAAATCATTCTGAGACTGCAAGGAAAAAAATAGATCATCTTGAAAATAATCTTAAATGCAGCATATTTTTTCCCCCTGAAATGACTAGAGGTAGAGTTAGGGAGCATTTTTACCTAGCACTACCCTTAGAAATGGAATGTCTTTTAACACTGTTCATTTTTGAAATTCCATATTGAGAGCTTGAGAACTGTGAAGAAACTGTGTAGTCTATTTCCTTCACTTTTGAAAGAATAAGAAGCAGTTAAAAATTACTTTGAAAACCTAACTATGAAGCTCAGATGGTATGTGGGCACGTTCGGAGGCTTAGCTGCTTACACAGATTTCCTCAGTGAAGTAATTAGATTGAGCCTCACCATAAGTTTCCTAGCATAATTCACTTTCATGATTTGACAAGATTGTCTCTGACACCACTGGAATAACTGTACTGCAGATACAAGCCATACCCCAGTAAAGGTTCAGGTCTGGGCACCTTTAAAGCAAAAGATAAAAGGATATGATCCTATCCTAGAAAAGGGACTACAAGCTCTACTGTGAAAGAATGATCAATCTAAAAGGCTATAAGTGAGTTATATAGAACCACTTGTTGCCAAGTTTAATAACAGGCGGAAAGATGTGTACGTGACGGTAAAGGAATTTAATTTTCTGCTGCTTTTCCCTTCATACAGGCAATATCAGTTGATATCAGAATATAATGGAATGGCCTGGGTTGAAAAGTACCTCAAAGATCATCTAGTTTCAACCCTCCTGCCATGGGCAGAGTTGCCAGACACCAGACCAGGCTGCC
>VXAB01006606.1:21432-48577 GCA_013399175.1 Odontophorus gujanensis
CCCCCATTTTTTTTAATGCAGCCCAGGATATAGTCGACTGTCCAGGTTGCAGGCACACACTTCCGACTCATGTCCAGCTTCTCGTCCACCAGGACCCCCAAAAATCCTCCTCCACAGAGCTGCTCTCCAGGAGTTCTTCCCCCAGTTTATATAAATACCTGGAACTGTCCCACCCAAGTTCACTTGGCCTTGTTGAACTTCATGAGATTCACACAGGCTTACATATGATTGTTAGCTTTCTATACCTGCTTTTTTTGCCAATAAGAAGTGACAAAATTAGACCAAAAAAAAAAGAACATTATGTGGAGACAGAAAAGCAGGGAGAAAAAAGGGTGAGAAATCAAGATTTTTACACTCTGAACAAACAAACAAAAAATCCTCTCAGATCTTCCACAGGCACATATAGGAGACAAAACAGACACTCTGGATGGTCCTGTCCCAGAAAGGGCATATGTTGCTGCCATTACCATCCAGTGAAAGGCTGAGTTGTGACTCCTCCACACAACTTACCTCCTCCTACACATCCACAACAAGATGAAGCATGCTGATGTTTACCTGTAGACAACTTGTGCTGTACTTTCCTACCTTACCCTGCTGTCCTAATAAGGGCTTTTCCAGAGCCCTGTAATATCTGGAGAATTTTCATGATGGCTGAAGAATTGTAAGTCTTTCATAAGTCTTATATTGTAATAAAAATATATATTTTCAATTACTCATCTCTCTCTGGGCATAATTTGATATTATACCGAAATGAAAATGATCACTGAGGGGACTATTTTTTTCCTTAATAGCAATTGAGCATCCCCAGGAAAGTGCAGCCTACTATGGGAAAATAAGGATCACAGGAATTCAATCTCTTTTTCATCTCTGTCTGATATGCTCCAAGTCATATTGCTTTATAAATTCTTTCTGATCTCTATCAACATGTCTCTTTGATGTTTAAAGTCCCAGCTTGAGTCACGTTTGTAAGCCAACAAGTCCTTTCAAAATATTTATGTCCTTTGACTCAAGGTTCAAAATAGGGCAACATCCTTTTTGTCTAATTGCTCAGAGCAAGCACAGCATTTCTATTACACCAGTCTGGATAACAGGGATGATATGCATTTTAAGGCACAGTACCTCAACTAACTTTTGTCACTGGCATCAAAGATCTATAACGTTTCACTAAAGGAAAACAATGTGCTGAGTGCCCATTTTGACTCTACTGAAATAACTTAAGTGATCTGTGAGTTCTCTATGAAGATAATCAAGTATAACAACTTCACAAAAAATGGAAATCATACACAGCCTACTATGCCCCAGTATAAGAAAACTGCCTATGATAAATATTCTATGGAATGTGATAGGCATAAAGAAAAGAGGGTTCATAGGACATACATTGTAAGAAACATACTAAACAATGGCATCCATTTTCCAGGTTTTTTTTAAAAACAATGTACTTTCTCTGGCAGGGCAGAAAATGGTGAATTTCATTTTCTAGAGATCTGTGGAGAGTATGGATTTTAAGTACATCACCACAGATTTTGTTTAGCAAGACTTGTAGATGTGTAGTTCCAGTGCCCTTCTGCTTCCTAGGTATTTCTGGCAAGACACTTAAGGCCTACCTCAGGATGTCAGTTCTTTGGCTAGCTGATCCAGAGAGACAGTGTGAGACAGATAAGGAGGAGTGGTTCCAGAGCTTCTCACCAATCTGCATAGCTCATTCTGTTTGGGCTGAAGGGCTGAAGCCAGCTGCTGCAGAAGAGATGTCAGTTGCCACATAGAGAGATACACCCCAAACCAATCCATATCCCAGATATCCCCATTCTCAAAGCAGAAGTCAGACAGAGGATTATATTAAATATAAGTGAAGGTTTCAACCTGTCTGCAGCTGAGCCTGACTGCTGCTGCCTTCTCTTTCACATTTGCATCTTCCCATCTGTTCTTGCTTCACTTCCATCACCCCACACAAATTATTACACTCCTATCTCAGTCCTCCTCCACCTCTTTCCTCCTCACATTACAGCTACTGTCACTGCCATCTCACTTACCATTGCCTTTCCCAGGCTGTCACATTCCTTTCTCCTCACCCAGCATCAGCCATCACAAGTCTTTCCCCTCCCATGCTCTATTTTGCATCTGCCCACCATCAACTGCAGTGCCAGAACAGCAAGCACAACCACAAAATTCCCCAAGCTGTCTTTGTTGCAAATCTGTCCTCAGCACAAATACAGCAAAAATGTCGCAGTCTGTAAGACCTCTGTGACCCTACATTTGAATTTCATCTCTCAAACCACATGCAACCTTAGAAACTGTGGGATAGATGAAAGATCTCTCATTTAAAGAGATTTTTTCCTCTGTATTTGAGTTAATTATTCTTCCATAGGCAGCACAACGAATGAAATCTGTGCCCTCTCTCAAGCTCAGGACTTTTGCAGAAAATCCTGGTGATATTCTGGCTATGCTAGTTAAAGAACATGGGAACAGCCAAGATAACTCCCACGGAAATCGACTTTCAATATTTTCAACTTTGTGCATTTAAGAACAGTGTACTACACACATCAGAACTAGTGGAATACAGCATCTTCAGCAAATACATACCTCCACATCTCTTCTAGTTGCTATGGAATGACCTTTTAAATGGCAGGAAGAAAAAGCATATGCAGTGTACGATGGGCCATCAGAGATCACCATGACCTGAGGTGCCACAGCTGCTCAAAATTCATTACAAAGACCATTTTACACTGAAACCATTCATTACTTTACAAAGGGTGGCCTTAGAAGTCTGCCTCAGTGGTTCAAGGGATCACCCTGCCTAATAAGACAGTTTTTAATCACAGAGAAAACTAAGCAGACAACTACAGTGCTGTAGTTTACTTTAAAGCCTAATAAAAGTAAGGCTTCCCCCCAAAAAAAAGATTTGACATGTAAATTCCTTAATGCAAAGCACTGGCAACTGGGTTCATATCATCAGGTTTTCCCCATACCTATTCTTGATCAAACTGTGACCATGTCTCTCTAAACCTAAAGTCTTCTCTCAACATCTCCATACTTTCATCCAAATGAAATAATCCAGAGAAAAGAAGACATTTTAAACACCCTGTTTGTGCTTTACTCCTGACACACCTACATTTCTCAAAGTTACAAATGAATGGCATTATGCCCTCACAAACCTGCTGTGAAGCCAATTGGAAATTGTACACTAATTGTCAATAAGATATTGCAATGGAAGAGAATTTAAAGAGGATGCATAAGTACTAACTGAATTAAATGTCTTTGTGTCCTTTTCTAGTTGAGACCAATCAATTAGGTGAGAAAAAAATATTTAAGAGTCCTTTCATCATGCAACTTAATGCTTCTTAATTTCAAACAAGCTCATTACTATCACCTGAGGAAAAAGATTAGAGGACCCAATGGACTGATACTCTATGGAACAGGTTACAAAAATTCAGAGACACAGCCCTACCTCTATGCATTGCTTATCTCACCAGCCTTTATTATCAGCAAACCCTATCTCTGGATAGGACCTGAAAAGAGTGGGATGGACCTGCTTACTGTTCACCAGTGAGTTTGCTGGGATTTCCCACAATGAATCAGAAACTGAAAATCATGTGATTTGCAGTGATGGTTGTTTTTATAGGTTATAATTGCTCTGACTGACTCACCACACACTTGGGGATTTTCCTGTTACGGAAGCTGCTCAAGTCTCTTTACTTGATACTAGGTGTCAAGGAGGAATGTAGTACTTGTAAAAATAAAATAGCATAAGCAACTAGAGTGAAAGCACAAGAACAGGTCTATTCTCATAGGGTACATTTGAATCAGGCCCACAGAAACTAGTTCTTCTACTTCAACACCTTCAAGTACTGCTTTGATTTCAAGTGGGGAAGAGGCAATTCATGTGCATGATGTATTTTGATTATGCACACCCTAAACAGTATTTTCTGGCTATTTACATTTTACATTCAGTTTTGCATGTTTATTTTTATATCAGCGATATTTTCATTTGCTGTTGCCTATTGTTTTTACGAGAAGCCCTTCCTGTGCTTCTGCAGACTACTGCATGTAAACAACTCTCCTTCAGTTTTAAAATTACCTTCCAGACAAGGCACATTTGTCCTACTTTACAGCAAGGAAATTAAGCACGACATTAACCAGAAGATACATCTGTATATGCAAGGCTGCTAATTTCCTTCTAGGTGACTTCTCTACTACTATTTTGTAAGTGTAAGCTGTGGGTTACTCTGGGGCAATCAAGATGTCAAAACCTTCTCAACTGCCAGATTTTCCATTGAAACTGTAACCACTGAAAGTTGTGGCCACTGAAACTTCACGTATATCTGCAGCCTTTCTTTTTTGCACACTGGTTTACAGCCACATTTCAAAAGAGCTGTACCACAGCAACAGATTAAAGACCTGACACAAAACCTTTAAAACTCCTGAAAGTTTAGAAAAATATACTTGGAAGCTTGGAAATCTAGTCTGCATTCAATACCTGACTTATCATTTGGGCTCTTTTTTTCCAAGTTTTAAAAACCTCCTGTAAGATCTTTAAAACTCTTCAAACTGCAGAAATCTTGTCCCCTTTGAGTGCCTCCCCCTCAAATACAAGTGATCTTTAGAATAATCAGAGCAAATACTAGGATTTTTACCTCTGTAGCTGTTTCAGAAAGATTATTCTTCAGAGCACTTGCTTCCCTCATCTCCTGTTTCTATCCCTCCTTTTTCCTGCTTGCATTATTCCTCAACTAAATGAGGAGCTGTTCTCCTTTACCTGTCCTCCTTCCAGTTCCAATGAGCCCTGTATTCTCTCAGGTTTTGACAGTTACATTATAGTCTTTCATTACCACATACCTGTGGAAAATTCAGCTTAGCCGAATATTATGAGAAAGAACTGTTTGTGCCTTCCTTTCTCCTTCCTGCCTGAGTGGAAGTGGAGAGACATCTCTGATCCATTCTTTGTGCTGGTAACAAATGCCATCCCTGTTTTTCTATTTTGAAAACCTTCCCACTCTGTGGGCAAGGAGCAGAAAAAGAAGAGACAGGTAGGCAGCACTTCATTTAGATGAAAGCCAGAGTGCTGAAACCTTAAGACAGAAGTTTTGTTGCTGGAAAAGGGAAGTCTAAAAGGGGGATGAGCAAAGACAAAGTAGGGAAGTAGCAAGCTGAGAGAGCAAAGCTGGCTGTTGTCCTCCAGAAGTAATTATCAGATTGACTTTGGGAAGCACAGAGAGAGACCATTACATGCAAAGGGATGAGGCCAGACTCTTCTCAGCAGTGTGTGGTAACAGGACAAGGGGTAGTGGTAACAAACTGATGCATAGGAAGTTCTGAACAAATGTGAATGGGAACTTACAGAGCAGGTGATGGAACACCGGCACAGGCTGCCCAGGGAGGTTGTGGAGTCTCCTCTGGAGAGATTCAAGACCTACCTGGATGCCTACCTGTGCAACCTGGACTAGAGAGCCTGCTTCAGCAGGGAGGTTGTACTAGATGTTCTCTAGAGGTCTCTTCCAACCCCTACAGTTCTGCGATGCAAAACTGGTGTCACAGGTAATAGAGATATCAGGTAGTAAGCTTGAATAAGCCAGAAAACACCTTGTCTTCTAATTCCACAGGTTTGTGCTCAGTGGTTGGTCACACAAAAACACACCAGAAATGATAATGTAGATATTAGCCATAGAAACCTGGCTGACCAGTGCTACTACCAAAATTAATGTGTTTTTCTGCTGACCTCTAGGACATTGCTTCTGAAAGGTCTGTGCCCTATCACTCCTACCAGCCAGAGCAGGTGGTGAGTGCTGGCAGTGCATCAGGAACTAGAACCGACTGTTTTCTCCCAGTCTGTGACCTCTCCACACAAAAATCCAGCCTCAAATCTCTGTTCAGCTTTGTCACAATGTACCACATGATATCTTACCAACATTTAACAGCAGCCAGTCACCAGTGGTATTTTATCAATAACCTTTATTAAACCTAATTAACTTTGAAGTGGGGAGGGTTTGCAAGGAAGTAATACATTTGCTTTTTTCTTTTTCTTTCATTTTAGCTATCTTTACACAGTCATCAGCTTTTTGCATTTTCAAGTTCCCTCAATCCTGTCCTGAAGAGCAGCTATCCCAGTACTGGTTGCCAGATCCAGTGTTGTCATGTCTGAAAGGGTTTGCTAAGAATAAATACAAGTGTATCCAAGCCCAGAAAACTCCACTGAAAACTGGCAAGTTGCATCAGGAAAACAAAGAGATGGAAGAAGGATAGGCACTGTTTAAACAACTCTTGGCCCTTTTTTGTTGATGCTTTCATAAGAACCATCAACCTGCATGCAGTGAAACAGCAGAAAAGTAGAAAGCAAAAAAAAGTTAGGGCAATCTCAGGCACAAATACTAGGTTGGGTAGAGAATAGCTTGAGAGCAGCCCTGAGTACAAGGATTTGGGTGATGTTTGTTGATGAGAAACTCAGCATGAGCCAGCAATGTACACTTGCAGCCCAGAAGACCAACCATATCCTGAGCTACAACAAGAGAAGTGTGACCAGCAGGTTGAGGCAAGTGATTCTGCCTATAATTAGCATCCAGTTCTGGGGTCCCTAACACAAGAAGGACATGGAGATGTTGGAGCAAGTCCAGAGAATGGCCACAAAGATGATCAGAAGACTGGAGCACCTATGAGGACAGACTAAGAGAGCTGGGGCTTTTCAGTCTGGACTAGAGAAGGCTCCAAGGGGACCTTATACTGGCCTTCCAGTACCTGAAAGAGACCTACGGAGAAGCTGGAGAGGGACTTTTTGTATTGCACATAAAAACAAGATTAGAGAAAATTACTATAAACTGAAAGAGGTGAGATTTAGGCTAGATACTAGGAAGAAACTCCTTGTTGCACGGGTGGTGAGACACTGGAATGGGTTGCCTAGCAAGGTTGTGTGTGCCCCCTCCCTGGAGGTATCCAAGGCCAGGCTGGTGAGGGCTTTGAACAACCTGGTCTAGAGGTAAGTGTCCCTGCCTATGGCAGGGGGATGGAACTAGGTGATCTCAAGTGTCCCTTCCAACCCAAACCATTTTATGATTCTTTGAATATCTGCAAGTGTGTTAGACCGTTTGCCTAAAAATGTAGAGTTATTTTCTTTTTTTAAAGTAGCGACAGCATCAAATACCAAAATGTTTGTTATTAATATCAGCTGATGTGAGGGATTCTGATCATGTCAAATGGACTTCAGCTGAAAGATGTTAAATCATACTTTAAGTCTAAATTTAATTGCTGAAACCCACACACAAGTGTAAGACCTGGATGGTCAGTATGATAATGGGTTAAATATCTATAATATAACAATGTTTTCTTATGAATAGCTCAACAGTCTAAGGGTATTTGTCAGAAGAAATAGCATGGGGGACAAAGTTTCAAGATAACATTTGCTTCAGATAGCACCTTTTTATCTGAGACTTTTCAGCCACTGTCAATGCTCAGAAAGTGTTCTCACGCTATTTTAAACACAGTGCACCTTACCCTAGTTTGTTCTTTTCCTTACATTTGTGCTTCACTGTTTAAAAAAAAAAAAAAAAAAGTAACACTATAACACGATGGAATGCATAGCAACAGTAGAGGCAAACTCTAGGCTTTGTAGTGTTGGGGGATCAACTAGGATTCAACAATTAAAACTGCTGTCTCATCCAGTTTTCCAGGGATAAAGCAACAACTTCCTTGCCACATCAGCTTCCTGCCAGGTGTGCTAGATCCTAAGGAAGGAACAGGAGTCTGACTCCCACACAGTGTAAGAATAAAAGATAGGATCAGCAAGTAAATGTGGTAAAAAGAGGTGTGGAGAGTTGTAGCAAAGAGGAGGCTAAAAGCAGTGAACCTGCAAACCACTGAAAAGATGCCCTAAGGGAGAGGTGAGACAGAGTTGATGAAGCATGTAGACAAGGAGCTGACTGGGCAAAGATACTAGGACACAGAACTGTGAGAGACTGAGAACAAAGCCAGGGGATAAGGAACAAGTGACAAGAAGCCAGACACAGAATGGAGAGATGGACTGAAAGGTATGGCTAACACTTTCAGAACAATGTCATAGAGCTCTTTCGAAATACAAGACATTCAAGTGTGTGGGAGCCTTACATATGAAGGAAGAAATTAAAAACTAATATGACTCTTTTTTGACCATCTTTGCTTGTGTCTATGTGCACAGCTACAGAATCAAAATTCAATGTGATCTTGCAGCCAACAAAAGTCATAAGCTAAGGAAAAATATAACTCAGTGTCTGAGCAGGTAAGCATTTAAAGGGAGAACATACAGAATTACACAACCTCAGAAAGAAAACAACAGAACACTGTGCAGCTCTAGAAAACAGGAAATAATTGGAGCAGACTGTTGTTACAAGCAAAGGATGTCTTACACTTCAGTGACATCCCACTATGTCAGCAGCAGGCAGGGAGAAACCTTAATGCCCCTGAGCATTTTAATTCATTAAAAACTCCTGTTACATGAAAGGCTGTTTTTTCCATCAATCAAGAACCTGCAGAACAATGGGTCAGAACTCTGGCAAATGATACAAAGATGACTGATTCATGCAATTATCAAACTTTACATGCTGAACTAATTTGCAATAGAATAATGACAGGACAAAAATCCAGGCTCTTAAGTGAAAATGCTTAGAGTGCCCATTAGCTACACAGAGAACTACAGATGTGCATAGCTAGTGAACAAGCTCACATCCAAATAGAGAGTATAAACTAAACAGTAACAAAAGTATTTCAGAAGGCAGAACAAGGAAAGAATGAAAATTTAAGGCAAAAAGGACAAAGGAAGGCATACAAACACAAAGCAGAATAAGTGAACAAATCTCAAAGATCTATGGCTATTGTGGGGAAAAAAAAAGTATAATGAAATGGACTTTACGTAGGGTCACATGCAAAAATTCTGACAAGACAACTCATTATGCAAAGGATTGCTGAGATTAAAAAAAAGCCCCCATATTGAGAAAGTAAGCAGTGACTCCGATTTTGCATGTATGTGACATCAGTGCAGTGCAGAACAGCAAAAAATAAATGGGCTGTGAGGTTCAGACTAGCACCAGATGCATAAGAAATGGAATGCAAATGAACAGTGGGCATCAATGTGTGAGAGGCTACAAAGACTTCTTCAGAACTGTACATAAAGAATAAGGAAATAGCAGAGCCAATTTTAAAATTTTCTGATTATATAAACATGGCACAACAAGGCCAAATAAATCAAGAGTATCAAGGATCTCAAGCAAAAATTCAGTAAAAGTTCAGGTAGGACAAGCGTTAGAGAAACGTTCAGCAAAAAGAAGAAAGCACTTTAAACATGAATTAAAGGTAATTCCTATAAGATACACAGAAATAAGCCATATCCTGTGCAACTTGGGCACTATTGTGTCCATGCAGTGAAGGACTGCACATCCAAGGCAAGCCAATAATACACTTGGAGATAAAAAAAAAAAAAAAGATCAGTATCCCAACTCTTTAGACAATAAAATATTGGTAATATTTTTGGCTGCCCAGGGCAATGGGCACAGCACCAGTCCTGACAAAGCTCAATAAGCATTTTGACAATGCTCTCAGACATACGGTTTGAATTCTGATGGCCCTGCGTGGAGCTGGGAGTTGAACTTTATGATTCTTGTGCATCCCTTACAACTTGGGATACCCTTCGATTCTATACTTTTTGCCATTCATTCCTATGTGATCATCAGCTGTGTTTACACACTAACACTTTGGATAGTGCAGAGGAAGGACACAAAAAATGTGGTGGCTAGGAGATGATAACGGACTTTTCTAGGAGCAGCACTGCTTTGAGGGATGCTCTGGCAAACTCACCAGTAGCATTGCTGGTGGGGACATGGCTACTCTTGCCTTTCTTTCAGAGCCCTGAAATAAATCTGAAATGAAATTTAATTAAATTTAAAATAACAACAATTCCCCTGCAACAAAAATATATAACAGTGATTGACTTCTGACAGGAAAGCTGTACTGCTGTTTTGATCTTCTCAAAAGAGCACATCTTCTCAGATATTAGGGAGAAGAGTTACTCTACCCTAGAAATCCTGTGTCTTAGTGTGGTGGGTGGCTGTCATGGCCTAAGATCTATGGCACCCCACCTGTCCCGGCCCAGGCCTCCACGCCAGCCCCAGGCCATCAGCCCTTGCACCAGTAAGGGTTCAGTGGAACTGGATTCCATCTCCACTCCTGCCCCATTGCCCTGCTCCTCATGGGGTACTGGGGTGGGCCCTCTCTGCCTGTTCCACCAGAGGAGACCCTGGCACCTCTGGTAACGCACTGTTCAGGCACAAGATAAGAAGTTATATTTCCTGCATCCAAGTACCTACACAGCCCTTGCACACTAGCAAATTTATAAACAGAGTGAGGACACAGGCTTGAGCCCTGGCACACAATGGCTCAACTGTTAAGCTGCCAACGTGCCTTCATGACAGCACGCAGTCTCCCTGACAATGCCCAGCCATAGTTTCAGGAACAGCACAAGCCAGAGGGTTGATGCTCCCCACCGACAGCACAGGCAACATCACTTTTGAGGGATGGGAAGAGCAGGAATACAGCTTAGCCATGTTAAATTATACTTGCAAGCCGTATTTTATTTAACACTACTGACTGTAGTCAGATAAGAGACAAGTAGAAAAGGAATACCTTTCAGTGCCACACACGGGAATGCTTCAAGCTGTATGGTAAAAGAGAAATTAAACACACATTGGTAAAAGATCATTTTTAAGGCTCTTGACTGTTTGCAGAGTTATATATTTCACTGGATGGATGGTGCACAGGACAGGTATGTACTTACAGAGTTAGGCAAAGCAACTTCACACTATGGAATAAATAGCAGTTAAGTCAGAGCATGAAATCATCAGCCAGCTGGAAGGTTATGTACGCTTTCTATACAGAGGTAATATAAGACTTGGGCATAGACATGCCCCAGAGTCTTGTTTCAGGGTATAGGGTTGGAAAGAATCTGAAAACAAATCAGTCAGAGCTAGGAAAAATTTTCATGGTCACATTTGTTATTCTGTTGGACACTCAGAAAAACTTCATCTGCTTCTCAGACCAGCAGGACTTCATACAAGGCAAACATGAGGCACGTTGCCTCCTATAATCTCATATCATAATATCCACACCAATGAAAACATAAAATCTCTGAAGAGGAAAGAATCACTCTGAAAAGAAGCAATGAAGACAGATGGGCCTTAAGAAGCCTAAAGGTTAATTCATCTTCCCCAACTGCAGACAGATAGGCATGTCATCTGAACTATGTCCTTACACTACCCTTAAAGTTAATGGACTGAGATCTCTGGGTGTGTTAAACTGCCTTGGAGGTGGACCTATTTTTCCCTACTGTTTTAAGGGGAACCTTATTTCATAGCTAGTTTAGAACAAAGGCCCAGGTTTTTGCTAGCTTAAGCCAGGAAAATGATTCCCAAATCATACAGAAAATGTCATACATGGAACAATACAGGAAAAGTGTGAAGAAAAATGTGGGGAAATGAGCTTCTGTTCTTGAAGAAAAAAAAAAAAAGGAGAGAAAGGAAGAAACTCTCACTATAAACCTTGTTGTTCCAGGACACTAGAACTTAAATGAATTGTCTGAGAAGACTGCTAGGACAAGACAGAAAGCCATTTTAAAAACACTGATATCCCGGTACTATCATGTTAGCTAGTAAGCCCCTGCTTACACATCTCAGAAAAGAGAAACAACAAAATCAAACTTTTCTAATGCCATTCGAGGACTAAAATCAACTTGATTAAAATGGTTGCATACTACCAAAAGAAAAGTGGAAGACTAAAATGTCATGAAATGACAGAATGTTTGAGGTTGAAAGGTACCTATGCAGGCCATCTGCTCCAGCCCTCTGCTTAAGCAGGGCCACTTAGAGCTGGTTGCTCAGGGCAACACCCAGATGTCTTTTGAAGCTCTCCAAGGATGGAGACTCACAGGGCCACGGGCTCCAGTGCTCCATCACACTCATAGTAAATCAACATTCACTTATTTCAGATGTTTGTGGAAAGAAAGAAAAAGTAAAAAAACCCCAACCTATAATAATGTGTCTAAGGGGGTTATATGCTATATTTGACCAAGCATCTTTTTCTTTTTTTCCTTCACTGCCTGCTGCAACAATGTATCATTACTGATCTGTAAGAAATGCCCAAGGCAAGCTGTGGAGTTCACAGGGAGTTCATGCCATCATCATTTTTAAGACTGAATATGAAAGAAATTTTCCACCAAGCAAGAAGAGATTGTGTAAACTAGGAAAAATGACCTAGTTAAAGACAACTTAAACCTGAAGTCAGACTCTCTAGGGTGAGGAAGGAGACTACATTTACTATACATTCTCTGTCTGAGAACGAATCTGATGAAAAGTGAAGCTAAGCCACAACAGCAGGAAAAACTGGATTTGTATATACAAGTTCTCCTATATGAGGCAACCTAGGAGTAAATTTGTATTTTTAGTGACAAACAGGAATGTAGTATCACTGAGCTGAATAGCAGGAGAGGACAATATTGGGAGTTAAGGTGGTTTTTTTTGTTTCTTTGTTTTTAAGATTCACTCGTATTCAGAGCATCACCAGTAAGAAGGAACATCTCCAGAAGGTTATGATTAAGAAAGGGATCCTGATCTAGAAACTAATTAAAATAGGACATCTCTGGAAATGTGCCCACAACAGAAATACTGTTGATGCCCTAGCTAACTTTTCAGAAAACATATCCAAACTTGTACTCTTTGCTAAAATGAAATTTCTTTTAATCTTGTCTAGTAATGAGGCATTTTTCATAATAGGTTCACAAATGCCAGATGTTCTTTTTCTCGGCAAGTAACTCTGCTTGGAGCAGTGCACAGGCACACTCCTGAAATGCTTCCCACTATAGGTTTCTTTTAAGTATGTACAAAGTAGGAATGTGTTCTTACCATACAGTTGCAATGACCAGTTTATGCAATACTCATGCCATATATCAGATCAGTAGATCTGTTAAACAGTTTTCCCATTTACAAAACTCTTTGCATAAAGGAACTCATATGTGTTTTGTATTAAAAAATTAAAAAAAACAAAAAAACAAAAAAAAAAACAAAAAAACAACACAAAAAAAAACATAAACTGGATGAGAAAAAGTCCTAATAAATTAGTCATCTTTTAGAGAATTCACCAGTCCAATATATACAGAATACAAGTCAAAAGAAATAGATGCCAAAATAGATTCAACATATCCCAGCACAAGAAGAAGTGCAAAGCAGCAGCCAAGCATCAAAAGAAACATTTGAACTTCTTCCAACATCTGCTAAATAAGAAAAAGAATTTGTTCCTAGACACAGAGGACGTTATTCCCAAAAGAGAATAATAAACTAGTAAAAGTTAATACTAATTTGTCCGAAACCATACTTCAGGGAATGTACCTCAGAGTTCAGAATATATACACATTATGTTAATCGTTTCATTTCATTACCTCTCATGAAAGTGGCAGAAGGGAAGCTACTTTATGAACCTTCTAGTACTATTCTGTTTGACAAGTTAATTCTTAGGAATTTAAAGACACTTACAGAGAGCGCTTGTTGGTTATCATAACATAAGGAGCAGAGTAAAGCCTGGATGCTGCTTTATCTTGGCTGCTATTTTACATCAATTGCATGTGAACTGCAAGGAATGGAGGCAGGCCTGAAAAAGAACCTAGGAGAGTGTTTCTAATACAAGAAACTGGTACACGTTAATCTAATAATTTCTGAAATCTTCTCAAAGTATTCCCAACGGTGAAACAAAACTAAAATAAAATAAAAGATGCAGGCAGAAGATTTCTATGGGAAAAATCAAGATCTCAGCTCAAGTACTGAAGTGGAAATAACTCATGGAGATACAGAGTATTTAGACTGGTGTAAGGAGAAAACAATCTTTACTGGAGACAAATAGCAACTGAAATATTTTTAGTCATAGCATTTTTCTTTTCAGTGCTGCATGATGGCCTAATATTTGTTCAAACAGCAGGGATAAGACAATTCCATAGCTGTAGAGAAGAACAAGTGAGCAAATTAAAATAATACCATAGCAACAACCCTATAATCACCTCAGTGAAAGAAAATTAGATCCCTCTGGATGATTTGTGTAGGCACTGAAGATATTGACATTGAAATTCTGAAACCTTATAAAAATGTTTTTAATGCATTTCATTCACTTTTTACTATTAGCATTATTTAATTATAGATAGAATAAATGGATTTTCTTGCTCTTCTACACTATGCTTTCCTTTCATGCCACCTTTCACATTCCCTGACACTGACTGACTTTGGTGCTGAAGTGTTATTAGTTACAGCCTGCTGCAATTCTGTTCTAACTGTGCAACAACCTCATTTACCCTTGTAATGAAAATCAAAGCTAGATGTGATGGGTAAAAAGGATAAGAAAGAGTCAAGATTATTATTTTCAGCAAACATTTAAAAAAATAAATGATTAAAAAAGAAACTATATACTCAGAGGTTTAGATCAGCTCATGTCTGCTGGAGAGGAGATAAGCAGCATCATAAATCTAGTGTTCCAAGTATGCCACAGTGATCAGAGAAGAGTGAATGGCAGATAGTCACATATAAATACGAAGAGAAGCCATCCAATTTGTGTCTTTTACAGAATGTACTTGCATACCTCAAGGATCACAACATATTCCATTTTCTCCTGCAAGAACCATGATGAGTTGAGGAATTCCACTCCTTTCAGTACAGGAACAACAAAAAAGAAAGATAGGGATCTAACCAGAAAAGCCAGTTACAGCCAACATTCCACCTCAGTTCAGTTGATTGTTTGTGGAGATATTCTCATGATCAATCAGATGTCTCACATACTGAAGCCAACAAAATGCAAGATCAATTGCTAAACAAAACAAAACCTGAGATAAACTAAAAGCTGTATTTCATCATCTCTTTCAAACCCCCAGCAGCCATGTGTCTGTTTTCACACAAAGTGAGGAAAGTTACTTTAATTCTCTGCACAAATCTGAACTGTTGTATTTTTCTCTGCTACGTGGGATGATGTGAGATAATAATGGTCTTTAACTTGTGCATCTTGACTAGAAAGAAAACTGTATACTCATTCTGCACAACAGCATAGTTTTGAAAAAGTTATTTAATATGCATATCATAGTCAACAAATTTCCTGACTTGACATAACATCATCTGTTTATCACAATAAAGAGTTATAGTATTGCCTCTGCAGTGCAAATTCAAACCTCATGTTTACAGTGACAAAAGACTTCAAAAATCTTTGATGTCGAAAATGTATTTCATTGAAGTTAGTAAAATACGCCATTTTCTCTCTCAAAAAGATTAAAAAAATCTCTCACACAGAAAACTCAAATAACTGAAGTGGAAGGTGAGGGTTCTCTAAATCAAACAACACTGTTTTTACTTTCTATCATAACTGCAGTGGTTTAAATTACTTTTCAAATCAGAGTCTTAAAATTAATATATTTCAAATAAACATGTCTGCATACTGCACACAGATGAGCTTATGTCCAGGGAAATACTTTCACCAATAAATATTTTAACTTACAAGCAAGTCAACAATTAAAGTCCTAAGTATTTTCATAAAAGACCAAACACTACACATATTCATAGGCAATGAAAGCTTAATTTGCTGCAGAGCTGCCCTCTCTTCTTTTGGCTTCCCTCTTTTCTGAGATACCCCAACAAATTCTTACATTTCTCTCATTTCCTTTTTGTAAGCACAGAGATGGATGGAAAGTAGAAAACAAAGTTTGAAAAGCATGGATCGTCACACTCTCTTCAACAGCCAGTTGACCTTTGTGTTTTGATCACAACCCCAAAGTATTCAATGCAAATTCTTTTCTTTGTACTTATCAGGTTTTTTGGTTGTTTGTTTTTTTTTTTTTTATGTTTGTTTTTTTTAACCAATAGGCTAAGGAATTTGTTTCAACTGATCTTCTTGTCCTGTAGGAAAAAAATATGACTTAGATAGCTGGGCAAAATATCTTCTACTTGGAGAAATCCTTCCATCTTTTCAGATCTCTGTATGAGCTGGAAACAAAGACAGTGACTTATCTAAAACATTAATAACTAAAAGATGTGTTTTTTAAGGGAGGTGAACAAATAAGAATTGTAATGTTTTGGAATACAAAGGAATATAAAATGCAGAATTCTGGTGTTTTTTTTTTCCCTCATAACTATCCTATTATTTAGCACAAAGTCAGGAAAAAAAAAAAAAAGCCAGTTCCTACTGGCTTACATTTGTACACCCACGAAGATATTGGAGGCAAAAATAAACCAATGGCAATAACATAAGTTATTATTTACTCTCTTTAAAAATCAGAAGATTCCTGACATAAAGACCAAAAAAATTAAAGCTCAACTAACAGAGCACAGGTAGAGCAATTTGGCAGTCTGCTTGCATGACTGAAGAGTAACAAAGGTATTTCTATTCTTTTTTTTAAAAACTATATTCTACTGGAGAAAAACTGAATTACAGTCAATTGCATTCAAGATAATCGCAAAACAAAATTTGCATACTAGAACACAAAAATAATAATCCAACTGTTTGACCAAATTTTACAATTAAAACAAGTAACTTGGAAAACAAAAAAAACATCTGAGAAACACTAATTTGCATTTCATATTGAATCAAGAATATTATTGCTTTTGTCTTTATTTCCATAGCCCCACTGAAACACCTTGAATAACTCAGTAGGCTCCTCTGTCAATTCTTATTTTGATGTTGAGTGTCCCTTTAAAATATTTGTTTTCTTTCCCTCCCTCTGCTGTAAACACAAGTAGAAAAACAAGTGCCTCTGGACCATCAGAAACAACTACTTTGATCTTTGGTGTGCCACTAAGACTTCTCAGTTGCAGGAGCATGGCAGTGAGCACTCTCTCCTGAGTCTTATGTTGGAAAGGCAGTGAGACTGCTGCTGTCCTAAACATCCCTATGGAGGTTGCTGAGGGCTCATTGGCAGCAGGTGGAACACCTGCCAGAAGTTCTGACACTTGGAAGTGCTTTGGCCAGCAATAATACAGAAGTGGGGGAGGCAGGAGGTGTATTTAATTTAAACCAAATTTGTCACAGAACAGTATGTTTATCATGGCAGAGCATTGTATATAACAATAAGTGAAGTTTTCTGGCTCAGGCTGAGATCAGATCAGCCCCTTGAATGCACTGAGAAGTTTGTGAAGTGAGTATCAACCCAAGGAGTTCTCACAAAGCTTGGGTAACTTCAAAAGTGAGGCCTACTTTGAATTCACCAGCAACTATTTAATCAGAGAAAGTCTAGAAATGAAATTGCAAGAGAAGAGCACCAAAAAAAAAGACAACTAAACTTGTCCTGTTTGTTAATACGCTGTAGGAAAACAGCAAAAAGAAACTCATAAGAACTGGTGAAGAAAAAGAATAATAATCTAGATACTTCAAGTGTTTCTTTTCTTTGTCCAAAGCAACAATGTAAGCACTTCTGGGTCTGAAAGGTATTGTAATTTTCTTAGCATTATTTTCCTGTCAGAGTGAAAGTATTAATGAGAACATTTAAAACATGGACAATTCCTAATGCTCTGATGTCCAATTAGAGCTAAAACATTAGCTAACTTCAAAGAGTCTACAACAGATGCCAGTGCTTTGGAAATTGCTTCATGTTAGAATGCTTAACTGCTAGCAGAGAATGACACTCTTGTGTATTGTATTTGAATTTAATCTGTTCTGAAAGATGCATTTACTTCATTTAAAAAGATTCCACTGTCTGTAGACACAGCTAATACAAATTAGTTTCCTTTCCAGAAAATTATTTAATGCAGGACACTGTATAAATTATAACTTGATACAGCAATTACTTCAAGTATCTTTGTACATTTAGATGTGTACATCGTCACACATCTCCTTATTTTTACACTAAATTTGTGTTTGCATACATTACATATCTGATGTGGAGGCATGTAGTTCTCACCTTCTGATTTCTCAGTGTACAATAAATACTAAAAGAAAACAAAAAAAGAAAAAGCAACAAGCAGAAATGGTGGAAACCTGAAACATCCCAACATTGGATTTTGTCCTGACAAATGCCCACTCAGCTCAAATCAGAGTACAAGTTTCATACTAATTCAGTCTGTATCCGTCCCATGGTTTGATAGCAAAGCACTTAGAAAATTCCATCTGCCCTGTTCAAGTTTCCCAGAGCCTTGAGGATGAACAGGACTTTCCCTGTAAATGCATCTGCTGTGAGATTGTACCTATCGCACAGTGGCTCAGCAACTTCTCCAATTAGACCCTGGTAGCAGAGAGATGGAGAAAGAAGTGCTCGGGAGCAAGTAACAGGAGCAGAAACTGAGAGGCAAAATCAGCACAGATTCTGGAGGTGTGGTGCACTGTGATTAGAAAAATCAACAGCATAGAGTTGTGGAGCTAAGAGATAAAACCTACAGGTTTACAGGAATTTAGGTGACTAACAACCAGAACATTTTGCTGGAACTGAGTGTCTAAATATCCTTTCTTCATGGTTTTCCTTTTTTTTTTTTTTTTTCAGAAAAATCTGAAGTTTCATTTCCATCTGGAAAATGCAGTACCAATGTCTCATAAATTAGGTTGTCATGAACATCCCAAAGAATAGTTCCAAATTATCAATTCCTTTACCACAGGCAATCTATCAGAAGGGAATAGCACCAAAGTATGGGGATACACACTGTACAGTGGGGACAAAATTAAAACAGCTCCTTCAGGGCAGTGAACCACCCTATGCTCTGCCTGAGGAATGAACCTGAAGAAAAAAGGCTGGACTAAGAGTCGTGTTACAAAGCAAGTTCACACATGCAAGCTAAAGTCTGGATTTTCCTAATTACTTGCCACATTTCACCAACATGTTTTACTATTTGCAAGCATTCTTTTAGGCATGCTGCAATAAGCTGCAGTGAGCTCAGTATGGACCAGACTTTACTTTAGACTGTTCTCCAGGACTGCCTTTTGTCTTGCTTCATCTTTTCTACAGATCTTGCTACCACAATTTGCAACAAGCTCTTAGAAAATATCAAACAACAACCGGAAAGGAGTGACGAAGATTTTGATCATGCAGGACTTTCTGAATTGACTGCAGGATCCTTTGAAC
This sequence comes from Odontophorus gujanensis, assembly GCA_013399175.1. Taxonomy (NCBI): domain Eukaryota; kingdom Metazoa; phylum Chordata; class Aves; order Galliformes; family Odontophoridae; genus Odontophorus; species Odontophorus gujanensis. Next base: position 40,505 of record VXAB01006606.1, read on the forward strand.
ACATTGTATAGGCTGCCACCCTGAAAGTCCTTAGCTTTATCTTGCTGTTGGAATGCATTGTTTTGCTATTTCACAGCATGGGGGAATCTCTTTATGAAATACATCAGCTATTTTTCTTTGAGAAATGTGTGCTATGATCATGTTAACATTCTACTAATTTTTATAACAATTTTCTATTTCATAACTTTTGCAATCTGATGTGGTGGAGTATGTTGGAAGAAAAATATTCCTTCTCAACTTGTCAGCTTTGTTACAATACTTCAGGAGAGAAAAAAAGAGAGGAACATTGCTCTGACTTGGCACTTCTGCAGATCTCTCTGCTATGTGTATTAAAAAAAAAATCACCTAAGGCTTTATCTTGCACCAACAAATTCACAGGAAACTTTCCCTTAAACTTCATCAGATAGCAAAATAGGCCACAGAAGAAAGGAAATGTGAAGATCTAGTTATGTACATAATAATCACTTTATCAGTTAAGACTGTAATCCAGGAGATGTGAAGAGGGAAAGAATAAGTCCCCGGATATTCATGAACAGTTGGTAGCTATAGGCTACAGAAATTAAACAGGCAGCTCTTACTTCCACCTTGCCCAGAAGCTAAACCATCAACATGAGCCATCTTTGCCCCACATCAGTCTTATTCTCTGAGTCCTAGGAGCCAGTTGTTCGGTTGCAAACACCAGTTTGGAGAAACAGATCTGCAGGCAAGTAGCCAACAAATTAAGAACCAAGAACTGATTAGCAAGAGAATTTTGTTAGCTGCATTTGTTTGGGTTTTTTTTCTTCCAGTGGATGTAACAAAGATGATCTAATTACATCACCGCAGTCAGAAAAAGTAAATCTAATCTCAGGAAGCACTATAGCAAAAACTCTTAAGGCTTTCTCAACCTTTTTCTGAAAAAGCACCATTCAATCTATCGAAGTATTATTATCACCGCATAAGGTAAAAGCCCTCCAAATTTTTCTGTTGGTAAGAAAAATATATTGGAGCTTCATTATCAGGAGACTAACAAGCAGCATGTGAGTCAAAGAAGGAAGTTGCTAGCTGAGACCAGTACAATGATTACAGGGGGCTTTACTGAATATCACCCTTTGAGTGATAGTGTGAGATAACTGGAGATCCTGAACCTGATTTTACCACATAATGTCTTTACACTTCACTACAGCTATTTCTAATTTAAATCTGGACAGACTCATACTCCTTAACTTTCATGTTATCCTAACACATCTGCTTCTAGCAACATGTTTATCATCACTGTAATGGAAATATCCATATTCCTGCTTCTTAGGAAGGCCAAGATATTCCTACTCACAGATGTCTATTCTCAGACATAGAAAGATTCTTCTGATATACATTAATCGTTCAAGAAAAAGAAGCCAGAGACTCAAAGCTGTCATATCATATATCTGCCACATTATGATGTGTCTCTTTCTCATATGACAGTCCCCAGAGTTAAAGACATTTATTTAAAAGAATGTTATGTTACACAGAAATTCCTCAGTATTCCCAAATAGTGTATGTATGAAAAACAGCAGCTTCAGATTCACTTTCATTTTTTTTTCCATGATTATTATTGTGATGAAGTTGATACATGTTTCCCTATGCTTTCCAGCCTGAGAGGTTAGTGTGCATTATTAGAAGACTTAATTGATTTTCAGATACATAGCTAATTTTTCTTCAGGCTCACAGTAGCACAGCAGCATTGCATTTAACCAGAAAATATACAGGCATTTAAAGGGGCAGCAAAGAGTTTACTGGTGAAATTCAGCTTTCAGTTGATATAAAAGGAGAGAAAGTGAATTGATTTCTGTTAATGTATTCTGGAGTTGAACATGTACATTTGTGAGCCACATGTGGGCCAAGGACAGTAAGGACTGCAGTCACAAAACACTTAACAGAGAAGAAGCATTTAAATTCAGAGGATTAGGGGTGGGAAATAAATAGGCCATAGCAACAGCGGGCTGGATAACTTACCTGACCAAAAAAAAAAAATCAACTACAGCAAGTCCACAGTTGGGTTACAGATAACTTGCTCCCAGCTGTCACTTGTTGAGCATTAACTTCACAAAAATCACCGCTTAAGCAGCCACCCGCTGCTGTTAACATTTTCTCAAGCTAATTCCAAATACTCCTTTACTAAAGCTCCACTTCCAGAAGATAGCTTAGCACTTCCCCATAGTGTCATTTACAAGACAGCATGAAAACAACAGCCTCCAGGTGCTATGAATTTCAAGCTGTTCCTTGTGAGATGAGTACCATCAAGCCATCTTAATTTAGTTTCAGCAATCCCATATTTAACAGTGTTGTTAAGTATGCTAAAAGGAAAGTCTAAAATGGTTTGCTCAGTTTTCATGAAAGTGTTGCTACAAAGCTTGCAGGATAATTTATAATTTTCTTGAAATTATGTCCATTCTTTGGTCTCTCTTCTTGAATGCTCGTGTTTCCTAGTATGTGTTATGATCTCAACTGGGAGTAGGGAAGTGGCTTTTAACTTTAAAAGGCATGCACCCAATCTTTAAAAGTTCTGTGACTGAGATATCCTAAAGGCAACACGAGGATTTTGAAAGTCAAATGGATAATATCTGTAGCAAGGAAAGATAATTGTGTGCTTTGAAAACATTTTTAAATATCATTGTATAGAAACAGATTTACTGTGAAAAAGCTCCTTCTAAACTTACCTTCAGCTCTTAAGATTGTGTCCTGCTCTGGTTTTGTTGCTGGCCTGAAACAGTGCAAAAAAAAAGCGAGCCATGCAGAATTGCCATAAGCAATGCCAAGAAAGCCCTAACGCTAAAAAACAATGTAACACCTAGTCACTTGGAAAAAGCTGGAAAAAGCTATCAGAGAACTCAGGACACAGTGTGAAACCACCTGTCTTTGGTTCACTATCAAAATTAGACTATCTGGGAGCATGGATAGAAAGATGAGATAGAAGCCATGGGTGATCCCAGCACTGGCCTTGTCCTTGCCATGGTAAAACCAGGCTGTTGACAGAAACAGGTCCATCAACAGTCCAGTGGTGATTTATCAAGGGCAGGGGGATGAGTCTATCTGGACAGGCATCCCTGGGAAATCCAGACAATTCAACAGTAGGAGAAAATAGCCACCTGCAACATATCTTGAGGGGCTGAGGGCTCTGGGCTGGGCTTAAATCTGGTCCTGGGTTATGGGTGATACTGGGAAGAGATCCAGGGAGGACCGAATGGGGAAAATCAGGGCTAACAGCATTCTGAGAGCTCATACAGCATCAAAAAGGATGAATGTCTTGGATGTGATAACTATTTGGGACTGTGGTTTTATGACTGCTTTAGTGTTTCCTAAGAGAAATCTAAACTTTAGTCCTTCACTTCAGGACCAAATATATACATATATATATATATGTATATTTACATACAAAGCCTAAGTCCTAAAACGTGTCTCCACTAAGTATATGAAATGTGCTTTAATTCATAGATTCATAGATACATTAGGTTGGAAAGGACCCACAAGATCATCTAGTCCAACCATCCTCCTATCACCATCCCTACCCACTAAACTACTAAACCAAATCCCTTAGCACCTCATCTAAACGCTTCTTGAACAGCGCTAGGGATGGTGCCTCAACCATCCTTTAATCTATGGATGGACCAAAGAACAGACCCAGATTTAGCCCCTAAATTAAAAACACATCTCAAGTACACCTTGTAAAGACACAACCATCTGTCTTCTACATCTTAAACTTAGCACGTGTAGGGTGAATACCCCAAAAGAATAGTACTCACACAAGATAACGAAGATGAGCAGTATTTTTGTATGGCTTATCCAGATGGTATAAAGACAGCCAGTAAATAAGGAAAGGTTCACCTGTCACTGACAGTCAAGGCTTGCCTAGAATTCCACAGGGGAGGAATCTCCAACAAGAGATCCTTCCTTAGTGGTGGTCAGCCCTTAAATGGGGTCTGGGAGAGATGGAGCCAGACTCCACCCCTTCTGGTCACACAGGTGAATTGCCTTCACCTGTGCTCCTGTGGCTGACTAAGTGCTCACCTCAGGTGATCAATCTGTGGTTCAGGCCATGATTCAACAGTTCCCATACAGCGTGATAAATGAAAATGTCTTGATCGCAAAAAGTTTGCTTCTAATAGACAGGAAACTTTCCTGTAGATCATGTCTCACAGGGACATGAAACTGGTAAATCCCATTAAAATCCTTCTTCAGAAGACTGTCAATGAGAGCTTCCTTATTCTTTCTTTCAATGTTGTGCCCAGTTGAAACATCATTTCCAAAAACTGCACCAATTAGGAGGTTTGGTAAAGTTTCCAAGTCACATTTCTGTGGGATGAGGTGGCTCAACATAATGACTATTGGACAGACAGCACATCAATTGAGCTATGAATGCTGTTTCCTCTTGTACTTTTCTTTGACTGTTATTCATTATAGAAAGTACCAGTAACTGCTGTGCTTTCAAAACTTGCTAATCCACGGTCCCAGAGATTAAAATCCCCTCTCTGCTTTCACACAAGGTAGGCCTGCATCACCTTCTTGAAAGCCCAGCTACAGCTGAGAGGTGTCCTCAGCCCCTGTGCCATGAGATGGCAGCTGCCCTGCTCTCCCATATGCAAAGCACAGAGAAGTTACTGCTCTAATTAATCTGTAAGCACTCTGTGTCACCAGCAGATTTCTGCTAATTGATTTCTTCTTGATACAAAAGTCCACTTACCGCTTGCCCTTAATCTGGTGCTGTGTCTACTGACGGTATGTGGATTTCTGTGTGTGACCTAAGGAAAGGAAAAGATCCTGGTTATTTAGTATTACTCTAAGTTTTCTCCCAGGGGAACTACTGATATCCTTAATTTTATTCAGCTTCTCTAAATAAATATGACAAAAGGCTTCTGAGAGTCAAGCTGTGTCAATTCATCTGGAACACTGTGGCTTCCCAGAAAAGAAGCAGGAGGGGGATTGTACATCCTGAGCTTCCCCAGCCTAGTACTGTATGCACGACTTCCTCAGCAATTCAAACAAATGCTGTGGTTGAAAGTGGTAAAGTCACCATCTAACACACCATCAGTTATGCTGCCCTTCCTACCACAAGCAGAAGATGACAAAACAGAGAGCAGAGAGAAAGCATGGATAGACTAAGTTATTACAGTTAAATTCAGGAGTTCAAAGTAAAACCCAGCATCCTTCCTAAATGAAAATTGAGATAATCAATTTGATTAACGTTCCTTTTTTGGAATCCTTGATGTGAATATGTTGGCTCATGCTTTAGAGCTAAACCGTTCAACAAGAACATTCAAATTTAGGAAACGGTTTGAGGTAAAAGCAAACAAGGCAGAAACTGAGCTTAGAAGAACATTTCCATCCCCACAGCACTCTGGCACGTTGTTTCCTGAGGATTAAAGAGCTGCATGTCAGCTTTGTGAACTGAAAGGAGAGAATTTAGCAACTTTCACGGAAGGTTTTAGTCTTAAAGTAGGGTTGCTTTAAATGAGCGGTATCCTGCAGAGCAGAGAGCCTATATGCTCATTTCTATTCCTAAGACTTCTCTGCTGCCTGTCACCGGGAGATCTGTATGAACATGATCACTGAAGGCTGCAATTTAAAACTCAGAACAATGCATTCATAAATCTGATGACTAACACAATGAGCTCAAACCATACTTGAGAGCAGCAGCAAATGCTGGAAAGCTGCTGTGGCTACAAAAATGTTGTCTCATGCCTGATGCAGATTGTTTTTCCATTAGTCACCTGACCTCGGAGTGAGTCTGGGTTTTTGGTTACACTGTCAGGGGCTTATTGTTTCTCGGGTTTCACACTGCAGGACTGCTGTTCCAGAAAATGACTGTTCTCTGATGGGATCATCCCCTGGGGGAGACCAGTGCCTCATACTGATTGCTGTGGCAGAACTGTAGCTTACTCAGTAAACAGGCAGGATACTCATGTGGTGACTACACCTCATGTTGAGCACATCTGCATCAGAACAGTAAGTCAGGTCCACATGACTGAATTGTTGATCAATGGCTAACATCAAAAAGAAATGCATTATACCAATTGCGGGGGCCAAATTTATTCAGAGACCCGGAAGGATCACCCTTGCTACAAGCTAATGAAAAACATTTTGTTAGAATATCTCTTTTAGTGCTAAGTGTAATTCCAAACTTACCCAAACGCTGTGTCCTCAGACCTCAGATTTCAGACTGTACAAGGTTTGATTTCTGTAGCCAGTAAGGGATTTGATTTCTGAAGCCAGTTTTGGGACTTTAACCTATCTGGATTTTCCAGTTTCACTTCTAATTTTCTTTGCTCTGTCTCCATCAAGAATATCTTTACTGTAATGTAGCAAGGGAAGCTTTCTTTGAAAAATGTTTGTGTTATTCCTGTAGCTTGTAGCTGCTAGAATCTGCAAGGCTGCATTTTACACTGCATTTCCATTTCCATATGTATCTAAGCTGTTCTTCTATTTGAAAAATTAAGAAACAGAAGCTATTTCTCACTTACAAAGAAGTCTACTGTAGGTGAAACGAGGGCTGGGGGGAGGGACTTGATCCAGAAATCAACCTTTTATTAAGTGCTTTTTCACATTTCTTTTCCCTTCCAGGGCAGGGGCACTCTGAACCAAACCTTTAATCTGAGTAATTGGTATGTTAATTTATACCACCTTTGGCTTTGATCTTTCAGTCCTACCACAGTGCAAATTTTGCCTCATATTTAAAATTTGGAAAATCCCCTGGTTATAACATCTGTTCTTTCTCACTTCCCATTCTGCTAGAACAACCTTTTTTTGCTGAAATAGTCATCTTTTTTGTGGTTCCTTTGAGAAGTGTAGCCCAGCATTTCCTATTGAATCATTTTGCTGTGTATTGAGACAACTAAACACCACCTCTTATTATACTGCAGCGAGTCATGATGTAGCTCTTAATGAGTTCAAAAAATTCAAGTGCGTATTCAAAAAAAAGCATGTGCGCATGACTTTTAAGTACCTGCTGAAGTCTCATTAAGCTCGTGCCTGAAGTAAAATCCACCTAAGTATTTTGCTGAACAGAGTCCCTCTGGGTCTGTTCCAATGCACACTGAAGCCAGACAAAAATTCCCTTGACTTCAGTGGGCTCTTGGACAATTCCTGTGAGGTTTGGGTGTGTGAAGTTCAGTGCTTCTCCTGCCAAATTTCAGTTCTTGCTCTGACATGTGTTCTTTAATTCTTTACACTGTCTCCTCCCTGAAGAGGAATATAAAACTTACAAGTCATCCCTAAGAGGCCAGAAGAGCTTTTCACCACAGTATTCAATGCACTCTTGTCAAACTGAAGTATTTTGAAACCATTTATTTTCTTCTATGAGAAACATCAAAGCAAATAGTTTGAGGTCTAATATCTAACTGTAAAGATTATTATATGTATGCCATTGCATCTTTATCTTTTGGGGGGTCGTGTTTCTGTATTTATACAAATACTCAAAACACTCATTACAAGTCTTGCATATACATGTGGAAACACAACAGCAAACATGCATTGTTGTATATATTTATAAACCAAGTCTAGCGGTTTCAATAGCTAACAAAACATATTTTCTTTTCAACATTACAACTTTCTGAAGCATGGCTAGAGTAGTAAATTTTACATTAGAAAAATTTTCAATTCAGAGTAAAACCAAGCTTCTAAATGTTCAGTTTTTCACAAAATAAAGTTTTCTGTCAGCATCTTCTAGAACATTTCATATTACGTAGCTTTTTACTCTATAAATACAAAGACACAAAGCACTTTCACCGTAGTTTGCTTATTTAGCAACTTAGAATCCCAACTAAATTCCTCTTCAAATAATCTTGCAGTAAAAAAATGATATTTCCAGGACTTAGTATACAATGTGACATGCTAAGCTAAATTCTGCAGAAGAAGGCTTTGGTTTCAGGGTATTGTGTTTATATAGTGGCAGCTTCATTACATTCAGAAATTGAGAGTCAGATCTTCAGAAGGTTTACTGGCAAAACTCTGAAGTATAATGAGCAATAGTGGTTCAGTGCAGCTGGAGATGTATTCAGTTGAATAAAAATTGGATAATAGGAACTGAACAAGAAGTAGGATGTTTTACTGTGTGCATCT